>JAMPIV010010669.1:0-228777 GCA_024509875.1 Oreohelix idahoensis
ACCCCCCTACTTTATTTTTTTTCTTTTATTTTTTTTTTATAATAAATCCCCCCAAATCTCCACTATATTTATTTTATCCCCTTTTCCTTATTTTATTAAATCCCCCCCCCCCCCCCCCCCCCCCATAGTTTATTATATTGAATAGTTTTTTTACTTTAAATCCGTTAATTATATGCTTTTTTTTTTTTTACCTATCCTATCATTTCTTGACTCCCTCAAACAATCTTTGTTTCCCCCCCCCACCCCCCCCCCCCCCTTGTCCCGCAGTTATGGTGCCCCCCTACCACCACCCAAGACAATCGATACTAAATGGGAACAACTGAGAACAGCAATGACAGAAGCAGCAGTAGCGACCACCGGATACCTAGTACATAAAAAGAAAAAATGGAAGAGAGAAGATACTTGGGATAAAATACAAGAAAGGAAAACAGCAAAACTTAAACTACTAAACGGCTGCAGTTGAATCTTGCAAAACTATCTTTATAAACTTGTTAAAATAAAGACGTGATGACAAAACATCGAAGAGATTAAAAAGACATGTCATCAATGAACTGGCGTTAGATGCTGAAAATGCTGCAAGAACTGGTTAATAGTAGGTGCCTTTTTAATCAAATTACAAAAACAAACTCTATGGTACAGCCTTACTGCTATGTATGGGAAAACACCTGTTAAGGTAAAATTAGGGAATTCAATACCAACAGAAAAAGAACAAATGAAGAGATGGGCTGAGCACTTCATGGAGGTGCTAAACAGACCACCACCAACAGTAACACCTGATTTTAATAATGAAACACTCACAACCACCTTGCCAATAACTTGCGATGAATTCACGCTGGACGAGATCAAACAAGCCGTTAAAAGATTAAAAAATTTTAAAGCTGCTGGAGTTGACGAAATTTCAGGGGAAATGATTAAAGCAGTTAATGACAACAACCTCTTGAGAATTTTAGATATTATAAATGAAGTATGGAGAGAAGAACAACCACCACAACAATGGAAAGACAGTATTATTGTAAAGTTACCGAAGAAAGGTGATCTATCAGACTGTAATAACTGGCGTGGTATATCTCTATTATCAGTACCTGGAAAATTATTATGTTGCATGATGTTAGAAAGACTTAAAATTGCATGCTGACGAAAAGATCAGAGAAGAACAAGCGGGTTTCAGGCCGAAACGATCATGTATTGATCAAATATTCACACTAAGAACAATTATAGAAGAATCAGTAGAAAGGCAATCGCCACTTATTATCACCTTCGTCGATTTTCAAAAAGCCTTTGATAGTCTACACCGCCCATCATTGTGGAAGATACTTACAATCTATGGTTTTCCAACAAAATATGTGAATATAATCAAAGCGCTATATGACAATGCAAGATGTTGTGTTAGAACAAATAAAGGGAATACAGAATGGTTTACAGTAGAAACAGGGGTTAAACAAGGCTGTATTATGTCACCACTACTTTTTGGAATAGCTATTGATTGGGTTATGAGAAACTATACCCACAATGAACAATTGGGTATAAAATGGACAAATGGAAAATTCCTGGGGGACCTGGATTTCGCAGATGATGTAGCATTCTTAAGTTCAACACCAAGCCAATCCCAAGAAGCAATAAATAATTTGTGTCATCTCTCGGTTAAAATAGGTCTCCAAATAAATGCCTCTAAAACTAAAGCTATGAACTTTTCTAACGAGACCTTTGATATCATCTTGAACGGGGAAAAACTACAGAAAGTTGAAAGTTTCAATTATTTAGGCAGTAAAATGACTCAGGATGGTGACACAACAACAGAAATCCATACTAGAATTGCTTTGGCAGCTAGCGCCTTCAATAGATTATCTAACATTTGGAAATTACGATCATTGAATATACATACCAAGCTTCGTCTGTTTAATTCAAATGTTATCTCAGTGTTAACATACGGCTGTGAGAGTTGGAAAATAACAAAATCCTTGGAGAACAAGCTGAATACATTCGAGAACAAATGTCTTAGAAAGCTCATGAACATCAGTTGGAAAGAATTCAAGACTAATCGACAAATAAGAGAAGACTCTAGGCAGAAATATGTCTCCGACTATATAAGGAAAAGACGATGGTCATATATCGGTCATGTCCTACGAATGCAAAACAACAGAATACCACTACAGGCGCTCACTTGGGTTCCTGAGGGTAAGAGGAAAAAAGGAAGACCAAAACAAACACTCAAAAAAACAATAATAAGAGAAGGAAGAACGTTGGGCCTAAATAATGTGCAAGAGCTAAGAGGAGTGGCGTCACAACGAACAACCTGGAGAGCACTGGTTTCTGCCTTATGCGCCGTGTTTGGTGCTTAAAGAATTTATTATTATTATTATTTATTCTTACCACACATTTCAAGAAATATAAACAAATGACGCTGACTTGCAAAGAAGTGGCCTCAGTTTCTTCTGCACTGTCCAGACTGTGAATACTTCTTTATTTAATTTTACAATTAACACAGCTGATCTCAGTGTATTTGAATGAAAAGTGTTGTTCAACTGGCAATGAATAGTGAAAGCCTTTTGCTAATATTTATTAGCACTGGCCAATCGAAAGCTTGCGACTACCAGAATTCAAATGCAGTTTTTGAAAAACAAAAATAATTCCAAACAAAATCTGCGTCTGGTAGTCGATTGGCCAGTCTGCCTTAGTTATGCCAATACAAAAAGATGTTTCGTTTTGGATTACATTTTCCTACCGCTCCCCTTTCCCTCCTATACTCTTGTTACCCAAGCGAATTTGAATTACCTCAATGCCTCTTTTCTAAGCTGGCATCCTCACTAACGTTATGAAAAAAACAAGCAGGAACAACAGTCTGTCTGGTCGCGCGTCCGTAGACATTTAGTATTTTCTCAATAACTTGGCTAATACTTGGACTACCATATTATTTAAAACATATTCTTGCTCAGTGGACTCTAAGCTATACTACCATATAATTTTTATGGTCAGTTTCATTATGGTTTAGATTTTCAATTTTGTCACCGGCAATCGTCAAATAAAAATTTTACACAAGACGGCCATCTTTCCCCCCTTTTTCATCTCTCGCTAGCATGTATTTTCAAATAACTACTTGTTTTAGTGACGTCAGAAATACTACCGCGAGGAGGAAATAAAATTGTCTGCGTGTTTGCCTCTGTTGGCTTTGCCGCAGAGTGTATATATGCAAGGCACAACGTGTCAAGCGAAGCTGGGTTTTGAGCGGCGGATGTAAGAATTTGCGTTAATTATTTGGATTGTCTCGTGTTACACTACCAAGGATGATGCGTAGATGGCAGAGCGGATAGTGTGATTCGCTTGCATGGCTAGGCGGGGTTGTCGCACGGAAGGTCCAGTGTTCAAATCCTGGGTAAGCCACTCATGTCTGTTGTTTTTCTGTTGTCTGGTGTTCTACTTCTTTATTTCCTGCGAGTGCCTGATAACATACCTTTATATTTGTTTCATATTAATTTACCAAATTTGTAAGGATTACTACTGATTACCAGCGTTAAAGTCAAAATATTACGTTAATTCAGACAGTAGTTTGGCGGCACACTTCCGCAAAATCGTTAATTGTAAGTCTTGCCGCAGTCTCTATCAGATCGGGCAAAATGTTAAAAATGTACGTCACAAGGAAAGCGAGGAGGTTTAAACGGTGGGATCGGTTCTAAGCCGTTCCACGGCACAAAATTCAGCGCTATGCTGGCGTGTGAGAGTATCACCGTCAGACACAATAGGGCGGGTTTATTTATTATCATTCTATGACTAAAATCTTACTGAAATGAGCGATTATTCTCGCAGATTTTACTACAATATAAATAAAAAACAACATTTCAGCTGTGAATTACAACACAACGTATTTTCCGCTCAAATTAAAGCGAACGAAGAAAAAAAAGAATACCAAACAGCAAGTTTTGCTGTCTCTCGTAACGTTAGTTTTGGCCATTTAAGATTTTTTTAGAATAAAAAAATAAAACCCATAAAACTTAATTGTCAAATGGCAATTATTACTCTTCCACATTTGTTTGATGTATATCCCAATCGATACAAAGGTGGATATACTATTTTATTTTACAAAGGGAGAAATACTGAGGACAATTAATGATCGCCTGTTAGAGAACGTCATTGCAAGAGAGGAATCAACAAAGCCAAGACTGCTGGAATTTGACACCAAATGTAAGTAGCAGGTGTGGACGTCTGAGAGGATGCATCCGTCGTGTGTACAACCAGCGCGCTACAGGAACAGTTAGCATTCATCGCATTAGCTGAGGGAGACTGAGCACCTATGGGTTTGCCCGGAGTACAGTGGTGTTGATTCTGATTAACAATAATAATAAGAAAATTAGGGACTCAAAGACGCAGCAATAGAGAATGCAGTCAGCGACCCATAGCTTGACTGCTTGCGTCAGGGTCAGCGAACCAGAGCTAGCCAAGACCCTACTCCACCTCCAAGTGGTGGTCCTGGAAACAGGCTGCATCACTGCAGTCTGGCTGAGAGAGTAGGGATCGAAGAGGGAAGGCAAACCCGGTCACAAAAAATGCTGTGCTGAAGTGGATGTGTCGGCCGAATTTGCAGATATCGCAGCTCCGCTGTAAACAGACACAACGCAACGAACGTCCTTTTCAGGACAAACTAGGGAGAAGAAGATAAGAAAATTAGGAAGTGACTTGTCAGCCGGTTGTATTTGTCTGTTATGTGTATACACTAAGTTTTATTTGTCTGTTATGTGTATACACTTAGTTGTATTTGTTATGTGTATACACTTAGTTGTATTTGTTGTTTGTGTTTATACAGCTCGGCTTATATTTTTCCTTGTACAGTTTTTATTTGCCGTTTCTCTTTATACTGTTTGTCTTACGTCTGTCTTAATATAGATCGTGTTTGCCGTTTCTCTTTATAAAGTTTGTCTTGTTTCAGTCTTAGTGTAGATCGTATTTGCGGTTTCTCTTTATACAGTCTGTCTTACGTCTTTCTTAATATAGATCGTATTTGCCGTTTCTCTTTATACAGTCTGTCTTACGTCTTTTTTAATATAAATCGTATTTGCCGTTTCTCTTTATACAGTCTGTCTTACGTCTTTCTTAATATATATTGTATTTGCCGTTTCTCTTTATACAGTTTGTCTTGTTTCAGTCTTAGTATAGATCGTATTTGCCGTTTCTCTTTATACAGTCTGTCTTACGTCTTTCTTAATATAGATCGTATTTGCCGTTTCTCTTTATACAGTCTGTCTTACGTCTTCTTAATATAGATCGTATTTGCCGTTTCTCTTTATACAGTCTGTCTTACGTCTTTCTTAATATAGATTGTATTTGCCGTTTCTCTTTATACAGTTTGTCTTACGTCTGTCTTAATATAAATCGTATTTGCCGTTTCTGTGTGTACCACCCATTTTGTACCGCCAACTTCAGGATGTAGATATCAAACTACGTGCTACTGATATCATCAGGTCCTGTCTCGCTTGGATTCCGCTTGGCTGAGACAAGAACTTTCATTCTTTCCGGTTTTGGCTTTCCCCCCCCCCCCCCCCCCCCCCATCTTCTCTCTTTCGCTCTGTGTGTGTGTGTGTGTGTCTCTCTCTCTGTCTCATATTCTCTCTGTCTCTCGCTCTCTGTAACAGTTGTGCCTGTCTGTCATTCAGAAGCTGAGATTCACAAATCTGTCTGTCATTCAGAAGCTGAGATTCACAAATCTGTCTGTCATTCAGAAGCTGAGATTCACAAATCTGTCTGTCATTCAGAAGCTGAGATTCACAAATCTGTCTGTCATTCAGAAGCGAGATTCACAAATCTGTCTGTCATTCAGAAGAAAAAAAAAAAAAAACAGAAGGCTGAGATTCACAAATCTGTCTGTCATTCAGAAGAAAATTGAGATTCACAAATCTGTCTGTCAATTCAGAAGCTGAGATTCACAAATCTGTCTGTCATTCAGAAGCTGAGATTCACAAAATCTGTCTGTCATTCAGAAGCTGAGATTCACAAAATCTGTCTGTCATTCAGAAGCTGAGATTCACAAATCTGTCTGTCATTCAGAAGCTGAGATTCATTCCAAATCTGTCTGTCATTCAGAAGCTGAGATTCACAAATCTGTCTGTCATTCAGAAGCTGAGATTCACAAATCTGTCTGTCATTCAGAAGCTGAGATTCACAAATCTGTCTGTCATTCAGAAGCTGAGATTCACAAATCTGTCTGTCATTCAGAAGCTGAGATTCACAAATCTGTCTGTCATTCAGAAGCTGAGATTCACAAATCTGTCTGTCTTCTCCTATGTATTTATAGATGTACCATTTCTTCTTTATCCCTGCGGAGTGTGGTCCATTGCATGTTTATTTACTCTGTCCGTTTTTTTTTTAATTAGAAAGTACCAGTAAGGTTGTTTTCTTTATGGCCAACTTTTTTAGTCGCATTCTACGATATGAATGATAGGAATAACGATCATTTGTGTGTGCTTCTTTGATTTTTATTTTATTTTATTTATTTTTTGCTTACCTGGGAATCACATGAGGTGTGAGGGTGTGATACACATGAGTGGGAGGGTGTGATACACATGAGGTGGGAGGTTGTGATACACTTGAGGTGGGAGGGTGTGATACACATGAGGTGGGAGGGTGTGATACACATGAGGTGGGAGGGTGTGATACACTTGAGGTGGGAGGGTGTGATACACATGAGGTGGGAGGGTGTGATACACATGAGGTGGGAGGGTGTGATACACATGAGTGGGAGGGTGTGATACACATGAGGTGGGAGGGTGTGATACACATGAGGTGGGAGGGTGTGATACACATGAGGTGGGAGGTTGTGATACACTTGAGGTGGGAGGGTGTGATACACATGAGGTGGGAGGGTGCGATACACTTGAGGTGGGAGGGTGTGATACACATGAGTGGGAGGGTGTGATACACATGAGGTGGGAGGGTGTGATACACATGAGGTGGGAGGTTGTGATACACTTGAGGTGGGAGGGTGTGATACACATGAGGTGGGAGGGTGTGATACACATGAGGTGGGAGGTTGTGATACACTTGAGGTGGGAGGGTGTGATACACATGAGGTGGGAGGGTGTGATACACATGAGGTGGGAGGTTGTGATACACTTGAGGTGGGAGAGTGTGATACACATGAGGTGGGAGGGTGCGATACACATGAGGTGGGAGGTTGTGATACACTTGAGGTGGGAGGGTGTGATACACATGAGGTGGGAGGGTGTGATACACTTGAAGTGGGAGGGTGTGATACACATGAGTGGGAGGGTGTGATACACATGAGGTGGGAGGTTGTGATACACATGAGGTGGGAGGTTGTGATACACTTGAGGTGGGAGGGTGTGATACACATGAGGTGGGAGGGTGTGATACACATGAGGTGGGAGGTTGTGATACACATGAGGTGGGAGGTTGTGATACACTTGAGATGGGAGGGTGTGATACACATGAGGTGGGAGGGTGTGATACACTTGAGGTGGGAGGGTGTGATACACATGAGGTGGGAGGGTGTGATACACATGAGGTTGGAGGGTGTGATACACATGAGGTGGGAGGTTGTGATACAATTGAGGTGGGAGGGTGTGATACACATGAGGTGGGAGGGTGTAATTCACATGAGGTGGGAGGGTGTGATACACATGAGGTGGGAGGGTGTGATACACGTGAGGTGGGAGGGTGTGATACACATGAGGTGGGAGGTTGTGATACACTTGAGGTGGGAGGGTGTGATACACATGAGGTGGGAGGGTGTGATACACTTGAGGTGGGAGGGTGTGATACACATGAGGTGGGAGGGTGTGATACACATGAGGTGGGAGGGTGTGATACACATGAGGTGGGAGGGTGTGATACACATGAGGTGGGAGGGTGTGATACACATGAGGTGGGAGGTTGTGATACACTTGAGGTGGGAGGGTGTGATACACATGAGGTGGGAGGGTGTGATTCACATGAGGTGGGAGGGTGTGATATACATGAGGTGGGAGGGTGTGATACACATGAGGTGGGAGGGTGTGATACACTTGAGGTGGAGGGTGTGATACACATGAGGTGGGAGGTTGTGATACACTTGAGGTGGGAGGGTGTGATACACATGAGGTGGGAGGGTGTGATACACATGAGGTGGGAGGGTGTGATATACTTGAGGTGAGAGGGTGTGATACACATGAGGTGGGAGGGTGTGATACACATGAGGTGGGAGGGTGTGATACACATGAGGTGGGAAGGTGTGATACACTTGAGGTGGGAGGGTGTGATACACATGAGGTGGGAGGTTGTGATACCTCATTTCATCATAATGTCCTCACTTCCTCTGTAGCATGGATCCACAACTGCAGCTGTCTCCCTTTCTCCCCCCCCCCCCCCCAGGCAACCTGCACCAAACCAGTCATGTACTCTTACAGCGGTAGTTTCTACGGTAATGTGTTGTCAATGATGAGATGGCCAGCCTCGTATTGGTCGCCTCGTGCGATATATCTGAGGGAGCAGTAGTACTGTTCTATCTTTGTCTCACCCATGACCCCCGGGAACAGCGCGAGATGGTACTGTTCTTTCTTTGCCTCACCCATACCCCCCCCCCCCGGGAACAGCGCGAGATGGTAGCTTATGTGGCTGCGGCTCTTTATTGTTCCTAATGTTCGCTGTTTGCTGGGCGTTTTTTTTTTTTAAATACATGTTTTATTTATAATGTTTTAGACATATGAATTATTTCAATAGCGTCCGATAGGTAGATGAACGTCCGATTGGTAGATGAACGTCCGATTGGTAGATAAAAGTCCCATTGGTAGATGAACGACCCATTGGTAGATGAACGTCTCATTGATAGATGAACGACCCATTGGTAGATGAACGTCTCATTGATAGATGAACGACCCATTGGTAAATGAACGACCCATTGGTAGATGAACGTCCCATTGGTAGATGAACGTCCCATTGGTAGATGAACGTCCCATTGGTAGATGAACGACCCATTGGTAGATGAACGACCCATTGGTAGATGAACGTCTCATTGATAGATGAACGACCCATTGGTAGATGAACGTCTCATTGATAGATGAACGACCCATTGGTAGATGAACGTCCCATTGGTAGATGAACGTCAGATTGGTAGATGAACGTCCCATTGGTAGATGAACGACCCATTGGTAGATGAACGTCCGATTGGTAGATGAACGTCTCATTGGTAGATGAACGTCCCATTGGTAGATGAACGACCCATTGGTAGATGAACGTCCCATTGGTAGATGAACGTCTCATTGGTAGATGAACGTCCCATTGGGAGATGAACGTCTCATTGATAGACGAACGTCCCATTGGTAGATGAACGTCCCAATGGTAGATGAACGTCCCATTGGTAGATGAACGTCCCATTGGTAGATGAGCGTCCGATTGGTAGATGAGCGTCCGATTGGTAGATGAGCGTCCGATTGGTAGATAAATGTCCTATTGGTAGATGAACGTCCCATTGGTAGTTGAACGTCCCATTGGTAGATGAACGTCCCATTGGTAGATGAACGTCAGATTGGTAGATGAACGTCCCATTGGTAGTTGAACGTCGCATTGATAGATGAACGTCCCATTGGTAGATGAACGTCAGATTGGTAGATGAACGTCAGATTGGTAGATGAACGTCCCATTGGTAGATGAACGTCCCATTGGTAGATGAACGTCAGATTGGTAGATGAACGTCCCATTGGTAGATGAACGTCCGATTGGTAGATGAACGTCCCATTAGTAGATGAACGACCCATTGGTAGATGAACGTCCGATTGGTAGATGAACGTCCCATTGGTAGATGAACGTCTCATTGGTAGATGAACGTCCCATTGATAGATGAACGTCCCATTGGTAGATGAACGTCCCATTGGTAGATGAACGTCCCATTGGTATATGAACGTCCCATTGGTAGATGAGCGTCCGATTGGTAGATGAGCGTCCGATTGGTAGATGAGCGTCCGATTGGTAGATGAATGTCCTATTGGTAGATGAACGTCCCGTTGGTAGTTGAACGTCCCATTGGTAGATGAACGTCCCATTGGTAGATGAACGTCAGATTGGAAGATGAACGTCCCATTGGTAGTTGAACGTTCCATTGGTAGTTGAACGTCCCATTGGTAGATGAACGTCAGATTGGTAGATGAGCGTCCGATTGGTAGATAAATTTCCTATTGGTAGATTAACGTCCCATTGGTTGTTGAACGTCACATTGGTAGATGAACGTCCCATTGGTAGATGAACGTCAGATTGGTAGATGAACGTCCCGTTGGTAGTTGAACGTCCCATTGGTAGATGAACGTCCCATTGGTAGATGAACGTCAGATTGGTAGATGAACGTCCCATTGGTAGATGAACGTCTGATTGGTAGATGAGCGTCCGATTGGTAGATAAATGTCCTATTGGTAGATGAACGTCCCATTTGTAGTTGAACGTCCCATTGGTAGATGAACGTCCCATTGGTAGATGAACGTCAGATTGGTAGATGAACGTCCCATTGGTAGTTGAACGTCCCATTGGTAGATGAACGCCCCATTGGTAGTTGAACGTCCCATTGGTAGATGAACGTCAGATTGATAGATGAACGTCCCATTGGTAGTTGAACGTCCCATTGGTAGATGAACGTCCCATCGGTAGATGAACGTCCCATTGGTAGATGTACGTCCCATCGGTAGATGAACGTCCCATTTGGTAGATGAACGTCCCGTTGGTAGATGAACGTCCGATTGGTAGATGAACGTCAGATTGGTAGATGAACGTCCGATTGATAGATGAACGTCCGATTGGTAGACGAACGTCCGATCGGTAGACTAGTTAAAGTGCGTGCCTCTCGCGGCAGATACCAAGTTCTGGGTTTAAAACCTGGTAGCGTCACGCTCCAGCTTACCGAGCTGTAAATGGGTACCTGACTCTGCTCGCGAGTTAGGGAAAGCAAAGGCCACGAGAAAAGATTTGGTCACGCCACCTCATAAAGCTGAGTCCTAAAGTGAAATCTCTAATATTCCACTCCCCTACGACAATGCCTAGTGTGGGACTGCCTTTACGTTTTTAACATTATTTTCATGCCCGCGCTGCCATGGTGGCTGAATGAAGAGACGGAGAAAGAATATGATCACTTTTTCCTAACAAGCATGTCGTAAGAGGAACCAGTGTAGTTCCTGGGGTCTGTGAGAGACAAAGAAATAATAACACTACTGGTCCGTGCGCCTAAATGTGTTCTTTGTACTTCCCGGAGAACGTCAGAAATGGCAGCCCACGTGTATATTTCTGGTGCAGACGAATGATAGCTAGAAACTAACATCGATGTGTAGTTGGAAGTTAGCGGTTCAAGATGACACTTGTCTTGGCTATTTCCCGCCATTGTTGTGGTTATAATCCAACCGAGCAGTGAATGATTCTTGCGAGTTGCAGGGTTATTGTGCTTACGGGAGTCAAGACATGCACGCAGCGTTTGCTTTGACGCTGAACACATCACTGGTACAGTATATGTGTGTTGTTTAATTTGTCCTGCGTAAACGTGTGTTTACTTTCAATGTAGCTAGCTGGGTCCATGCAAACATGAAGCGTGTCTGTGGTTCAGTGTAGTAGCGTGCCTAATACCACACAAATGCAGCACTAAAGTGCCCAGTTATTGTAAAGTATACTCACTTCGATTGGCAGAATGGTTAGGCCTCTCGTGACAAAGGTACGGGGTTTCAAATACTATGTCGTCACGCTATAGCCTACCCAGCTGTAAATGGGTACCTGACAGTGATCTTCAGTCGAGGAAGGGAACTGGTTACCCCATCTCTTGTAGCTGGACCGAATATAATGATAGTCTCTGACACTTCACTACCCTACGGCAGCATTTGCTATAGGACAACCTTCTATATCCAGTTCTGTTCAATACCTCTCAGCTCCACAAGAAGTATAGTCCTTCAACAAACTTATACCAAGTCTTCCTGTCACGTGACATCAGCTCAAGGTTTTTTTTTTAAGTCTTCCTCGTCATGTTCATTTTTGTCCAGTGCCGTCTTAAGGCATGAGCACACTGGGCAGTGCCAAGGGGCCCCACGATTCTAGGGGCCCCATGCTGGGATGCTGCCATGTTGTTCATAAGACATCTCTTGGCAGAGTGGATAATTACTCGATCTCTCGCTGGAAAGGCCTGGGATTCAAATCAAACATGACGTGGGTAAGTTGACGAAATTTTTGTTGAAAGTACCATTAAATTATATATATATATGGGTTTAATTTTATTGACCGTTTACATTTTTATTCCCGTGGGTGGGTAGGGCTGATAGGGGCCCAGTGCATTGCTTTGCCCAGGGCCTACAATGACGGCCCTGAAATTTTGTTTCAGGTTCTCTTGTCCCTGTGTTATTAGGTACCGTATACCTCTTCTTCTTGTACCCTGGGTATTCCAGAAGCAAGGACTGCCTTGTAATGCTGTTAACAGCTTTCCTCAGTGTATGCCCAATCTACTGTCATTGTTTTCTTCTTAACTCTTGTTCCATCGGCACTTGTCTGGTTCTTGTCATCAGTTCCACATTAGTGATCTTGTCATCAGTTCCACATTAGTGATCTTGTCATCAGTTCCACATTAGTGATCTTGTCATCAGTTCCACATTAGTGATCTTGTCATCAGTTCCACATTAGTGATCTTGTCATTAGTTCCACATTAGTGATCTTGTCATCAGTTCCACATTAGTGATCTTGTCATTAGTTCCACATTAGTGATCTTGTCATCAGTTCCACATTAGTGACCTTATCATCAGTTCCACATTAGTGACCTTGTCATCAGTTCCACATTAGTGATCTTGTCATCAGTTCCACATTAGTGATCTTGTCATCAGTTCCACATTAGTGATCTTGTCATCAGTTCCACATTAGTGACCTTATCATCAGTTCCACATTAGTGACCTTGTCATCAGTTCCACATTAATGACCTTATCATCAGTTCTACATTGGTGATCTTATCGTACCACTTGAATCCTTCTATTCTACACAAGCATCCATTTATGAAAGTCTATAACTTCTTGGTTGTTAAATTTGTTGTACAAGAAGTTCAAGTGGCAGCATATATTTGAACTTAGCTGCCAAAGACGGTTCTGCTCCTTCTTATGGGTTGGTTCTTTTCACTCTGCTCACGCTCGTCTCTGATCAAGGTTGTCGGTGGTAGCTCGTTTTCCAGAAACGTCAAGGAGAGTCTACCACGTGCGTCCTTCATCTTAAAGCTTAGGCCACGGTTCCCTTCTTGTTCCAGAGATAGTACTTTCTGCTGGTACCACCAATAACTATGGTAAAAAATAGAACGAAACGCTCTTCTGAGTATGGCGTTTTCCACACCATAGTTATGGGTTCCTATCTTCCCATACCACCATCCCAATTACTCAGACTTTACCCTCGATGAGAATTGAATGTAATCCCTCGGGATAAAACTTTCTTTACATTTAAATATAATAACTTTCATAGTTACTTTATATTCAAATGAAAAGGTTAATAATACAGATGGAGTCTGTTTACATATACATCTCCAGTGATTGAAAAGTGTTCACACTATAAATTGAATATGTTTTCATTTATGTTTTACACTGATTGAAAAGTTTGAAACTTCCATTACTTTAAAGTGAATATTTTTACATAGACATTTACACTGGTTTAAGCTTGAAAACTTACATTAATTTTAAAGTGACTATGTTTATAGGGACATTTACACTGCTTTTAAAATGTAAGTATTATACTTAGAATGTACATCATTTCTTTCATCTTTCCCTCCCTGCTCCATAGGAACCTGGAACTACTTTATGCTTTTAGTTTTCTTTACGAAACTATCAATAAGGCAATCACCAGCCCTTGCAGTGGTGGTTCATGAATCATCATTTTAATAGCTGAGGTTGCCAGCCTCAAATGACTTTGACATCCACAAGCGATTTTCACATATTAAAATTCACATGGTAATATGTATACATATACTGTTCAAAAAAAGAAACGCATAGCTACTGAAGGCACACACGTAACCATAATTTTGACATTCAATAACTTTTTTAATTTAATGGGTTAATTGTGTGACCGTGCAGGTGTCCCTACTAGTTGATAGCTATAACTAGGTGGCTGAGGCAGGCCTAGTTATCTATTATTTACTTTGTTTCTTTCCTCCAAGTGAGACTATTTCTCCTACTGGCCCCCTTGTTCCGCCAGAGATGATGATTCCTGGATGATATAAGGTTCGTCTTTTGTTCAACCCAGACCACGTTCTTCCCTCCTTGGTGGTGTATAGCGACTGATGTGTATAGGGTGTTCTATTATTTCTATCTCTCCTATTACTCACTTCTAACAACTCTCCATTCCTTAATCTCTTCACACATCAAAGCAACCTGAGTGATGTGATTCAATTTCGAAAACAACTTTTATTTACATAAGATGATCCAAGATCAACCAACATAATTCCATCAGATACAGTTCTTCTAAATCCTTGGAGTCATGTTCTCACCCAATCTCACCCTAGTTAGGTTTAACTCCTTTAAATGCAGCACATAAGATTCAATAGCTATACCTGAAATAATCAAACAATGTCCAACGCCAAAATGGCTTCCACCATACTTACTCTAGTATGAGAGAGTGCATGAGATGTTTCGTGAATGTCAGACTCACTTGTGGTGGCGTCTCCATACTTACTCTTATATGAGAGAGCGCTTCATATGTTTCATAAATGTCAGTGCTGTGAACCCTTAGTTCGATACAATCTCGTTTAATGGCAATGCCTCATCTTCTTGGTATAACAGCCCATCCTGGCTATCTGATAATAAAAGTTATTTACTTTTTTTTTTAAGCTTCAATATTGCCTTAGCTTCAATATTCTCTTCTGTAGCTCGCTCCCTTAAATGTGAGCTTCGTTAGCCTGTGACAATATGTTGAGCGTGTTTCAAAAAAAAACATGTCTCTCTTCACTTAAGTCAAGCATAATTAGAGTTAAAGACCTCTTACCAGAATATACAGAAGTCCGTCACCTATCACTGTCTTACTATCACCCCTATGAGCTAGTCCTAGGTATAGCAGCACAAATTATTAATCAATTCTAAGTGTTCTCCTGAATTTCCTATTTCTACCTTTCTATATCTAGCTAATTCTGTAGACCTTCTGCAAACCGCAGGTTTCACATTTCTTGAGAGCTCAGCAAAACTTGACTTGCTCTGTCAACCTCTCTGGTAGGACTAATCTCTTTTCGTCCTTCAATTTCCTATCTGATGGTCCAAAGTTGTTTTAGTTAATACGATTGGTCCGTTGTTCAGTTCACTCACCTATCGCCACGCTTAATTCTATGCTGTCAACTCCGTGAACTGTGCTTCATAACTGTTTATATCTAGTCACTATTTTCACGTGCGTTTTACTCGGCACTCCGTTCTCTTAACTGTAAAGGGCGCTAATAATATTGTTATTCCCCTTAGTACTTTTTACCTTATTTTCATTAATCCTTCTATCTCTTTACTAAAACTAGTCTGATATGCAAATTTGGTAAACTCTAATGATATATACTTAGATTACTTTAAGGTCTAAAAAGGTTCCCTCCCTTACAAAAAACACTCCATTTTCATTCTTTTATCTCCCATGTTAAGAACAATATAGCCTATCACTTAAATTATTCTGATTTTCTAACCCATTTTTATATACTCTTTCATCTTGTTAACACCAAATAACTGTTCGACTGACTTAAACCTACAGTGTATCTTACGCTGCACAACCAAACGGTGACAATTGTTCAAATTGCACACAAGAATACCTTAGGGTTCAACCAATCAATTGACAGTTGTTTTGCATCTGGGTCACGAGAGTTTTTTGGCGTACGGGCTTTCCCGTTAGAATGGTGTGTGGCCTCCTCTTGCATCGACCAGCGACTGGCATCTCCTGGGCATGGATGCGATCAGACGTCTGATGTAGGCCTGTGGGATGGCTGCCCACTCTTCCTGGAGTGCCTAGAACAGATCACGACTATTGGCTGGAGCAACGTCTCGGTGACAAACACGTCTATGCAGCTCATCCCACAGGTGCTCAATCGGACTCATGTCTGGAGACAGGGATGCCCAGGGAAGGGTGAGAATGTTGTTGGCAGTCAGGAACTGCGTGGTCAACCGTGCACAATGGGATCTGGCGTTGTCCTGTTGAAACACAGACCTTTGGGCAGCCAAAAGTGGAAGGACATGGGGTCGAAGAATTTCATTGACTTATCGTTGCGCATTCAAGCCTCCTTCAATGTGCACCAATTGACTCCTTCCGTTGTAACTGATCATTCCCCACACCATTGCACCTCCACCACCGTGCGGCGGAGCTTCATCAACGCAACTTTGGGCAAAACGTTCATTTCGCCTACGGTAGACCCTACGCCGTCTATCATGACGCTGCAACGAAAAGAAAGATTCGTCACTAAACCAGACACGTCTCCATTGATTGTCAGCTGCCCAGGGACGATGCTGGTTGGCCCAAAGAAGTCGCGTAAGGACAGGTCCTCGGTGAGGTCGTTGTGCCCAAAGTCCAGCGTCATGCAGTCTATTCCGGACAGTTTGATCAGACACATGACGTCCTGCAGGCAATGACTGGGCAGTTGAGGAAGCTGTTGTAAACCTGTCTCTGAGGTGACGAAGCCGAATAAAGCGATCTTCCACTGCTGTTGTCACTCTGGGTCGTCCACTGCGATGCCGGTCTTCAACTGAGCCAGTGGCTTGGAACCGGTGCCAAAGTCGACTGATGGTACTCTGATGCACGTTTAGATGCCTGGCAACCTGACTTTGACTTTCGCCTGCATGCAGTCGGCCAATAGCAATGTTCCTTAAATTTATCGATAGAGACGCCATAAATGTCTGCTTGAAAATGAACTGAATTTTTTGTGTGTAGCGTTATCCTTTTATAGGGTTTCAGTTGCGTAGTCAGTGAATAGTGTTCACCCCAAATTTTGTTGCTTTCACGTGTGCGCAACATGAGCTGTGGTCAAAAATTGCGTCATAAACGCTACTGACCACTGCGTTGTAACAATTACAAAAAACGAACGCAATTCAGGTCAACACGTGCATTTGACACTGTAAAGAACATTTGAGGCTGGTTTTTATATACCTTAGCACCAAATTTTACTTACAAACTCATAAAAACGCGCCCTCGGATAGCTATGCGTTTCTTTTTTTGGAACAGTATATATATATATATATATATATATATATATATATATATATATATATATATATATATATATATATATATATATATATATATATATATACATATATATGTTAGTTCACATGTTAGTAATAAAATATGAAATGTAAATCACAACTTACGCCAATCCTGGCTACAGACTTGTTGCTCAGATGAATAAAAGAGACGAGTCGGTCTCTTACATGCGTCTGGGGTGTTTGTAATTTGACAATAGATTCCCTCTCTGACTCTGTGTGTGTCTTCAGTTTCCTTGTCCCGGCGTTCCTTATTAACATGTAGAGATTTCCTGTGCTTTGTAAGTCTTATTTGGTTCTCCAATAAAAGGTCCGGTTAAAAAAAGGAATTATGAATCTTCTTCTTCTTCCTCGTTCGCCTTCAGACTTCCACATTTATGACTCTAATAAAGGCAGCAGTCAACTCAAGGTTCCCGACATCTCCAAACAGTTTTTCGTTGACAGAAGTAGGTTGTTGCCATATGCTACCCCGTTCATTACTGTAGGTTGGGCAGTACTGCAGCAGGTGTTCGACTGTCATCGGGCTGGTACCGCAGGTGCAGAGATCTGTTGCACCAATTTTGTATTTGTGGTACAGAAATTATCTCAATCTGTTGTGCCCAGTGCGCAGTCGAAAAATGATGACCTGTTCTTTTCTGGATAGTTGATGATATGCGTCATTTTTCAAATGTCCCGGGTGCTCTCTTTCCCATTTGGACTTGAATGTAGCCTTTATAGTGGTCTTTGCCGTTGCGTAAGTTGTCTCTATATCATTTTGCTGTAAGGCACCTCCTTCTTTAGCAAGTCTATCTGCCTCTTCATTTCCTGGTATGTTGCAATGGGCTGGTATCCACTGGATAGTGCACTTCTTGAAGCATTCGGCCAGTCTTTCAAGGGAGATTATCAGATCTTTCAATCCTTTAGTTTGGTGGCTCTTCAGCGCTGATATTATTGAGAGGGCATCTTATCTCAATTATGAATCTAGTCTTCACTCTGGCGAGGTCTGATGTTGTCTTGGCGAGCGTGAAATTCACAGTGAAATAAAACTGCGAAAATGGTCAGACCATATTCCTATCTTCCCAAGCATTGTTGTTATGAATCTAATCAGAAAGATCCAGTCATATTCAAACAGGTCGGGTGTGGTACTTTCAAAATATTTCTGACATCAAAAAATTTTGCAAAGGTCACGTAATAAGATGTCCGATGCCCTTGTGTACAGACTTACAGGCAGATTGGTAGACACACATGACAACATGGGTACGCTGAAATACTTATTACTTTATTAGAAAGTAATGTTGTCATAACAAGTCTGCACGGAAGCGATTATGTCACACTTGTCTGCCCACATGTGTCACACAGACAGTAATCTCGTTATCTGTCGTATGAGTACGCAAAAACTCCGTGTCTGCCCATCTGGGTTACCAACCGAGGCGTCTTATCAGCGGTTCAATCTAAACACGCCGGCGACCATCTTATCTCAGTTGCTCATTGCAAGCTAGGATGACCGGGTAACAACAGGTGACATCACAGAGAGGAGTGTCGAATGATTTGATAAAATCAAATACCTGCTACTTAGCAGAAAAATAACGACGAAAGAAAGAAAGAAAAGTGCGATACTTTAGAGCACATAATAAAAATCAGTGCCACAAATGTACCGATACTGCCGGAGAGAAACAAAGATCGATAGGGGCCGCCCCAATTTTGTCACACTTTTGATTTCCATATTATTTCCCAGTGCTATGAAAGATCCTCTTGTCTTGTGCATTCTTGTTACACACTACACTAAAGCACATTACACATTAAACAATACTGAAGCAGTAATGATACCTAGTTTATGTCAAGCGTGTTAAATACAATATAATATGTAAATACCCCGTGTAGTACCCGGAGATCTCTGATGAGGTTACGAAGGAATAGAACTTCTGCTGCCTCATGCATGCTGTACGAGGCGACTAATTTGAGGTTGTCCTTGAGGCTGACAACGTCATCATATAAATCTACTAGCTACAGATACAACCACAGTAAGAGCTTATGAATGATTGGTGCAGGCTCTCTACAAGGTGATCAACTGTAGTGGTGACTCTGTGCTCCATTGGAAGCAAAAGGGACATAATGATGACGATGATAAAGAATATTTATAGAATGTGTGATACCTGTATACCTAGGGTTATCATACGTCCTCATGTATGCGGACATGTCCTCATTTTGGGGGTAAAAATTACTGTCCGCACACATTTTTGTGAATTCCCTGTTTTGTCCGCATTTCCAGTGATTGGACGTTTTTTATTTCACTCTGGCGGTACCCCACACATTTTTTTGTAAAGATTTATTATTACTTTTCAATTTACACTGTCCGTGTTGAGTCCCTAAAAGGGTTCTGTGAGTTTGTTGATGTAGAATACCAGCAACTCCTTAACCACAGCAAAACACGGTGTCTGTCTTTATTTCCAGCTGTTCAAAGACTTCTACAAATGTTTCCAGCTCTCAAGTCATTCTTTCTTTCACAGAACAAACCACCAGCTGTACTGAAAAAGTTTTTTGAGGATCCATTAAGTGAAATCTATTTATGGCATGGTCAGTCCTTAATTAGTGTATTTCATGCTCATATTAGCACATTAGACAAGGAAGATAACTCCCTTATTGATGTCACGAAAATCCTTTCGTCCTTGCAAGACCTCCTTCAAGAAAGAAAGGATATCAGTTTCATGCCACTCAAAGTGAAGGACATGCTAAAGCAAATGGAAAGTGATGGCTACAAATCTGTGGTGCAACAGTTTCAGTGCAATGTAGAAGCACTGTATGAAGGATGTTTAGATTATTTAAAGATGTGGATGCAGCCTTTTCAGGAATTTTCTGGATTTAAGTGGCTAGATCTTGAAGATATCTCCTGGGAAGATGTAGAAATAAATATAAAATGTTTGATGGAAAAAGGTGTACAAATTGATGATACTAAGTGTTTTGATCAGTTCTCCAATTTGAAGAAATTTCACTATAATGTCCGTCCTTGTCCTCCTTTTCATGACTAAAAATTGAGAATTGTCCTCCTTTTTGCGTTGAAGGATATGGTAACCCTCTGTATACACACACTGGGATTCTCGCCAGTGCTACGGGATTCTCGCCAGTGCTACGGAGTTCTTGCATTCTGCTAAGATCCTGCTTGTGTGATCTTAGGGAGGGGATTGGAGCACTGATGGAGTTGTCCGTGTGCAATGAAGATAGTCTTTGAAACCAAACCAAACAATACTGAAGTAGTGATAGCACCTAGTATAGCTAAAGTGTTTTAAACACTACAATTACAGAGTAGTATTAGTAGCTAGTTTAGGTACGTTGTATTAAACACTACCATTATAAAGCAGAATTAGTAGCTAGTTTAGGTACGTTGTATTAAACACTACTATTGTAGAATAAAAGATACACCAGAGTATCTAGTGGTGTAGATATTTTCCTATAACTGACCTCGAAACCCTCGAATCGGTCGGTTGGATCGGAGGGTTGATCAGTGAGTTAACAATTCACTATCGTAAAACAAGCTATTGTTACCGAAACAGAACCAGGCTTGACAGTAAACATGACTCACTCTATTATCTTGGGGGCTAAGGAGATTTTTAAAATTGGATACTGGAATGTAAGAACTATGTATCAAGACGGAAAATTGGAAGAAGTAATTAAAGAAATGGATAATTATAAGTTGGACTTATTGGGTGTCAGCGAGTGTAGATGGACGGGGAAGGGCATAAAATATATTTCAGAAGAAAAAAAGCAAATTATATACTCTGGTAGTAATGATAATCGTCACACAGAGGGAGTAGCCATCCTAATGACACAGAAAGCAGCAGCATCGCTTATCAGCTGGGTACCTATCAATGAGAGGCTATTATTAGCTAGATTTCAGACACGATTTTTCAAGCTCTCAATTGTACAATGTTATGCACCAACTAACGACGCTCTTGATACCACAAAAGATGACTTCTATGAAGCACTTCTAAGTACCATCAACACAATACCCAAGCATGACATAATAGCAGTCATGGGTGATTTTAACGCCAAAGTAGGTGACAACAACGATGGAGTACAAAGATATCTCGGTACTCATGGCATAGGCTGTATGAATCAAAATGGCGAAAGACTTCTAGAACTTTGTGAAATATCAAACCTCGTTGTGGCAGACACCATCTTTCCACATAAGAATATCCACAAGATAACATGGAATTCACCTGATGGCAGAACTAAGAACCAGATAGATCACTTCTGCATAAGCGCTAAATTTCGCTCATCAGTTCAAGACGTCAGAGCATACAGAGGTGCAGAGATCGGAAGCGATCATAACCTCTGCATAGCTAAACTGAGAATTAAACTGAAGAAGTTATACCAACAGAATAAAAATAGAAGAATAGATGTACACAGACTGCAATCAAATGATATAAAGGAGGAATATAATGTCAAAATGAACAACTATTTCGATGCTTTAGGCAAAATTGACAACGATATCACCACCAAGACAATCAATACTAAATGGGAACAACTGAGAACAGCAATGACAGAAGCAGCAGTAGCGACCACCGGATACCTAGTACATAAAAAAAAAAATGGATGAGAGAAGATACTTGGGATAAAATACAAGAAAGGAAAACAGCAAAACTTAAACTACTAGCGGCAAGTACACATAATGCAGTTGAATCTTGCAAACTAACTTATCACTTGTTAAATAAAGAAGTGAAGACAAAAACTCGAAGAGATAAAAGACATTTCATCAATGAACTGGCCGTAGAAGCTGAAAATGCTGCAAGAACTGGTAATAGTAGGTGCCTTTATCAGATTACAAAACAACTATGTCACCAGCCTACTGCTATGGAAACACCTGTTAAAGGTAAATTAGGGAATTCAATACCAACAGAAAAAAGAACAAATGAAGAGATGGGCTGAGCACTTCATGGAGGTGCTAAACAGACCACCACCAACAGTAACACCTGATTTTAATAATGAAACACCCACAACCACCTTGCCAATAACTTGCGATGAATTCACGCTGGACGAGATCAAACAAGCCGTTAAAAGATTTAAAAATTTTAAAGCTGCTGGAGTTGACGAAATTTCAGGGGAAATGATTAAAGCAGTTAATGACAACAACCTCTTGAGAATTTTAGATATTATAAATGAAGTATGGAGAGAAGAACAACCACACAACAATGGAAAGACAGTATTATTGTAAAGTTACCGAAGAAAGGTGATCTATCAGACTGTAATAACTGGCGTGGTATATCTCTATTATCAGTACCTGGAAAATTATTATGTTGCATGATGTTAGAAAGACTTAAATTGCATGCTGACGAAAAGATCAGAGAAGAACAAGCGGGTTTCAGGCCGAAACGATCATGTATTGATCAAATATTCACACTAAGAACAATTATAGAAGAATCAGTGGAAAGGCAATCGCCACTTATTATCACCTTCGTCGATTTTCAAAAAGCCTTTGATAGTCTACACCGCCCATCATTGTGGAAGATACTTACAATCTATGGTTTTCCAACAAAATATGTGAATATAATCAAAGCGCTATATGACAATGCAAGATGTTGTGTTAGAACAAATAAAGGGAATACAGAATGGTTTACAGTAGAAACAGGGGTGAAACAAGGCTGTATTATGTCACCACTACTTTTTGGAATAGCTATTGA
Source organism: Oreohelix idahoensis (assembly GCA_024509875.1). Classification (NCBI taxonomy): domain Eukaryota; kingdom Metazoa; phylum Mollusca; class Gastropoda; order Stylommatophora; family Oreohelicidae; genus Oreohelix; species Oreohelix idahoensis. The sequence continues at coordinate 22,832 of JAMPIV010010669.1, forward strand.
TTGGGTTATGAGAAACTATACCCACAATGAACAATTGGGTATAAAATGGACAAATGGAAAATTCCTGGGGGACTTGGATTTCGCAGATGATGTAGCATTCTTAAGTTCAACACCAAGGCAATCCCAAGAAGCAATAAATAATTTGTGTCATCTCTCGATTAAAATAGGTCTCCAAATAAATGCCTCTAAAACTAAAGCTATGAACTTTTCTAACGAGACCTTTGATATCATCTTGAACGGGGAAAAACTACAGAAAGTTGAAAGTTTCAATTATTTAGGCAGTAAAATGACTCAGGATGGTGACACAACAAGAGAAATCCATACTAGAATTGCTTTGGCAGCTAGCGCCTTCAATAGATTATCTAACATTTGGAAATTACGATCATTGAATATACATACCAAGCTTCGTCTGTTTAATTCAAATGTTATCTCAGTGTTAACATACGGCTGTGAGAGTTGGAAAATAACAAAAATCATTGGAGAACAAGCTGAATACATTCGAGAACAAATGTCTTAGAAAACTCATGAACATCAGTTGGAAAGAATTCAAGACTAATCGACAAATAAGAGAAGACTCTAGGCAGAAATATGTCTCCGACTATATAAGGAAAAGACGATGGTCTTATATCGGTCATGTCCTACGAATGCAAAACAACAGAATACCACTACAGGCGCTCACTTGGGTTCCTGAGGGTAAGAGGAAAAAAGGAAGACCAAAAGAAACACTCAGAAGAACAATCATAAGAGAAGGAAGAACGTTGGGCCTAAATAATGTGCAAGAGCTAAGAGGAGTGGCGTCACAACGAACAACCTGGAGAGCACTGGTTTCTGCCTTATGCGCCGTGTTTGGTGCTTAAAGAATTTATTATTATTAGTATTAGTAGCAAGTTTAGGTACGTTGTATTAAACACTACTATTGTAAAGCAGTATTAGTAGCTAGTTTAGGTACGTTGTATTAAACACTACTATTGTAAAGCAGTATTAGTAGCTAGTTTAGGTACGTTGTATTAAACACTACTATTGTAAAGCAGTATTAGTAGCTAGTTTAGGTACGTTGTATTAAACACTAAACTATTGAAGTAATAAAACTAGGCCTATATAGTTTCACACATTGAGGAAACATGTTGATAGCATTACAATGCAGCTTTTAGTCTTGGAATCCCAAGTAAACGAAATAGACAAGATGACCCACTTCTTCTTTCACCTTTCAACCCCCAAAGGAGCATAGGCCTTCAACAAACGTATGCCAAGTCTTCCTGTCACGTGCCATCAGGCCAAGATCTTTCATTTCCTTCATATCTGTCTCCAGTTCTCTTGTCCTCTACTTATGTTACCCTGGGGAAGTCCATAACAGGGATTGTCTCGTAATGCTATCAACAGGTTTTCTCAGTGTGTATCCAAGATCATAAATTACAACCCTCTTTTAACGAAGAAGGTCCTGTGTATACGCAAAATTCCGTGGTTCTTAAACGCTGATACACGTACACCCCCCACCCCCAGAGTAGTACCTCGGGTGTGGCATCCAAAATAGCCGATTTTCATGTGTTTAGTTTTTAGTAAAATATTGCGAAATTATTTAGAATCTAAATATGTGCATTTCCGAGATTCCAATTTCTATTGTTATGATGATAAATAAGGGAGGGAGGGGTGGTAGAAGTTCGGACTTCTGACCAAGTATCGGATGCGGCAGCACGGTGACAGAGCGTGTTCTATATCTGCTGAAATGTGTAGGCAGCTCTGTAGGTGGGGAAAACAGCCTGTATCAGCGAGGATTTGCCAAATTTTGTGACATAAAATCAAAAAAGACAGTCAGACCTGACGCTTCAGCAGACATTCGCTGTCATTTATAAGTTTTGACTCATAACTTTCAGCACAGTCGTTGAAAATGTGTCTCAGCAGTAGTAAGTCCTTGTTATTCTGTGATTTGGAGTCTTCGTAACCACTTCCGTATAATGACACCATCCAGACAAGGGAGCCGAAACCCTAGCAGAATGGAAAAGCGGCAGCATGCAGGAAATCTTGTAACGCTACAAAGTAGCCATATCATCATCATCAGCTGCCATCTCCACAACGAAGGTTGGCTGTAATGGATCTCCAACGTCTTCTGTCTCTTGTCTTGGTGGTGCACTCTGATAGACTCTTTCCTGTCCATCTCTTGATGTTATCTTCCCACTTATAGCACTGTCTTCCCCTTGCACGTTTGCCTTCAACTCTCCCTTCTGTTATGGTCTTCTGCAAGGTGCTATGCCTTTTTATGTGGCCAACGTATTTTAGCTGCCGAACTTTGATCTCCCTCATTAGTTCTCTTTTCATACCTAGATTTTCTAGGACCTCCTTATTTGTTTTCTTCTCTCTCCATGAGATACACCCCATTCTTCTATATATCCACATCTCACGAGTCTCAATTCGTTTTTCCAATTGCTTATTCGTTGTCAATGTTTCTACACCATACAATAGTGAAGAATAAATATAACTTTAATGATTCTCAGTTTTAATTTGTGAGTTAACTGTAGACAAGCCATATCAACAACGCCCAAATAGAAGTGTGTTGAAGGAGATGTAAACAAGTTTTAATTTGTGAGTTAACTGTAGACAAGCCATATCAACAACGCCCAAATAGAAGTGTGGTGAAGGAGATGTAAACAAGTTTTAATTTGTGAGTTAACTGTAGACAAGCCATATCAACAACGCCCAAATAGAAGTGTGTTGAAGTGAAATGTAAACAGGTTTTAATTTGTGAGTTAACTGTAGACAAGCCATATCAACAACGCCCAAATAGAAGTGTGGTGAAGGAGATGTAAACAGGTTTTAATTTGTGAGTTAACTGTAGACAAGCCATATCAACAACGCCCAAATATAAGTGTGGTGAAGGAGATGTAAACAGGTTTTAATTTGTGAGTTAACTGTAGACAAGCCCTATCAACAACGCCCAAATAGAAGTGTGGTGAAGGAGATGTAAACAGGTTTTAATTTGTGAGTTAACTGTAGACAAGCCATATCAACAACGCCCAAATAGAAGTGTGGTGAAGGAGATGTAAACAGGTTTTAATTTGTGAGTTAACTGTAGACAAGCCATATCAACAACGCCCAAATAGAAGTGTGTTGAAGGAGATGTAAACAGGTTTTAATTTGTGAGTTAACTGTAGACAAGCCATATCAACAACGCCCAAATAGAAGTGTGGTGAAGGAGATGTAAACAGGTTTTAATTTGTGAGTTAACTGTAGACAAGCCATATCAACAACGCCCAAATAGAAGTGTGGTGAAGGAGATGTAAACAGGTTTTAATTTGTGAGTTAACTGTAGACAAGCCATATCAACAACGCCCAAATAGAAGTGTGGTGAAGGAGATGTAAACAGGTTTTAATTTGTTGTGCTTGGACAGAATATAATTCAGGACTTATTCTTCACCTTTCCGAATTAAGGGCTGTCGCAAGCACAGTCCGTTTCTACTCCATTTTCCCTGCTCGTTCGTGCTGTTACTTTTTCTCCAATTTACAATTCCCATCTCTTTCATGCTATTTGTCTGCCCCAGTTTACAATTCCCATCTCTTTCTTTCCAGTTTACAATTCCCAGCTCGTTCAGGCTATTTATATCTCTCTGGTTTTTAATTCCCATCTATTTCAATTTTTCTCCCCAGTTTACAATTCCCATCTCTTTCATGTCATTTCTGTCTATCCAGTTTATAATTCCCCAGCTCTTTCTGGTCATTTATATCTTTCCATTTCATAATTCCTAGCTCTTTCAGACTATTTATATCTCCCCAGTTTTAAATCCCCAGCTCATTCAGACCATTAATATTCTCTGCATATATTTTCTTCTTCACCTTGTGATCAGTATTTGTTCAATGTACACATTAATTGTCTCTGTATTAGCCTCCACTCTTTCCACGTGTCTCAGCTACCTCAGTGTGTTCCATCACCTGATTTTCATTCTCTTAATTATCTGTATATTTGGTGTATTTTTTTTAGTTCTTAAACTCAATTGACTTGTATTAATATTTTGTAATCGGGCCTTATATTTTTGTTGTGGCTTCAGAACACTTGCTTTTTTATGTATTTTAGTATTCTGGAACACCAAGTCACTGCACTGTGCAATGCTGTAGTTTTAACTTTATATGCATGTATAGCCACACTTGGAAGATTGTATGGTACCAGACTGCAACATCTTTTATAATTGGCCCTTACATAACTGACAGACCTTTTGTCTAGGTTGAACCGGGTGCACTTCGCTGAAACAAGGCAAAACTTCTAATTTTTTTTTAAAGAAATTGGCTCAGCAGTGAAAACCTCAGCTGCCCATACTACCTCATGGCAAGAGTGGACCAATGAAGTAACAGGACATCATTATTTAGGGTCCACCTGTGGCATGATAAAACAAGATAAGAATAGACAAGACAAGAATAGACAAGACAAGAATAGACAAGACAAGAATAGACAAGACAAGAATAGACAAGACAAGAATAGACAAGACAAGAATAGACAAGACAAGAATAGACAAGACAAGAATAGACAAGACAAGAATGGACAAGACAAGAATAGACAAGACAAGAATGGACAAGACAAGAATGGACAAGACAAGAATAGACAAGACAAGAATGGACAAGACAAGAATAGACAAGACAAGACACACGTATGTCTAATATCTCTGCCTATGATATATTCTTCTGTTTCATATTTCTACCAAGGAATTATAGGCTCCCTTATGGGCCTGTCCCCTGGTATCCCTTTCCTTTATTGGTTTATTTCTGGTCTTACACATTATCTATATGTATTGTCTATATTTTGGTCTCCAAATAAATGCCTCTAAAACTAAAGCTATGAACTTTTCTAACGAGACCTTTGATATCATCTTGAACGGGGAAAAACTACAGAAAGTTGAAAGTTTCAATTATTTAGGCAGTAAAATGACTCAGGATGGTGACACAACAAGAGAAATCCATACTAGAATTGCTTTGGCAGCTAGCGCCTTCAATAGATTATCTAACATTTGGAAATTACGATCATTGAATATACATACCAAGCTTCGTCTGTTTAATTCAAATGTTATCTCAGTGTTAACATACGGCTGTGAGAGTTGGAAAATAACAAAATCATTGGAGAACAAGCTGAATACATTCGAGAACAAATGTCTTAGAAAACTCATGAACATCAGTTGGAAAGAATTCAAGACTAATCGACAAATAAGAGAAGACTCTAGGCAGAAATATGTCTCCGACTATATAAGGAAAAGACGATGGTCATATATCGGTCATGTCCTACGAATGCAAAACAACAGAATACCACTACAGGCGCTCACTTGGGTTCCTGAGGGTAAGCGGAAAAAAGGAAGACCAAAAGAAACACTCAGAAGAACAATAATAAGAGAAGGAAGAACGTTGGGCCTAAATAATGTGCAAGAGCTAAGAGGAGTGGCGTCACAACGAACAACCTGGAGAGCACTGGTTTCTGCCTTATGCGCCGTGTTTGGCGCTTAAAGAATTTATTATTATTTATATGCACTTAAGTACTTCATCTCTTATTTGAGGATCTTATTCTAATATTGTCATCTACTTTGTTTCGCACAGTCACAAGATGCTAATTTTATTGTTTCCATTTCTGTTGCCACCTGTGCAGTTTATTTTGTTCATTTAGTGTATGAATATTCCTTTGGGCCTTCTCTGGGTTGCATCACATGCCAATCTATCAGAGGACAGTATATTATTTTCATGAGCAAGAAAGGCTTTTTTTTAATATATATATTTTGATTATTCAAAGTAGAAGTTAATTACTTTATTAACCTGAGAAACTCAGCTGTCTTTTTACCTTCATTATTCTTCTTGTCATGCATAACTTTTTCTCTTTACCTTCATTATTTTTGTTTTCACACATGACGTTTTCTCATTACCTTCATTATTATTTACTTTCACACATGACTTCTCATTACCTTCACTATTCCTTACCTTCACAAATTACTTTGCCTCATTATCTTCATTCTTCTTCCTTTCTCATATAACTTATTTTTTACATCTTCTGTCTCTTCTACAGCAAGTTGCATTTGAGGAGGTGAAGAAAATGGCAGAGACGAAAATACCTCCAGTCACAACATTTGATCCAAACTTTGACTCATTTGACTTCCCTCCCAGAACTATAGTAGAATCTCAGACAGTAATGGTGGGTTTATTCTCATTCATTTTTATTTGGTTACCACTAATTACTGTCATAGCAGTAACAAGACTGCCCTTGAAGAAACACCCCTACAAGATGTAGAATCATACATGTATTTTGACAACAATATAGACAGAATAGAAGGGACAGACAGTGATATCAAAATAAGAATACATGTGTGATGTAATGTGATGTGATGTGATGTGATGTAGCGATCCCCACGGGTTTGAGTTATTCACTCTTTTACCCTTGCAGCAAAATTTGGGGTGGAGATTTTAGGCTTTCTTGCAACCTCAGAGAGCTTCCTGGACTCAGCAGCATGGTACACCAGGCCCACCTTGACAATGTCCCGAGGTTTGAAGGCCCTCTACCCTGCAAAGGGGGTTAAATAAGAATACATAAGGCAAGAGGAGTTATCTTTGCATTGGAAAATGTATGGAAATCAAAAGAAATCTGGTCCAACACAAAAATAAGAATCTTCAACTCAGATCTTAAACCAATCCTTTTCATTGTATTGCCCCAAAGCATGGAGAACATCAAAAACAACAACCAAGACGTTAGACTTTCATAAACGTCTGCTTTCATAGAACAGAAGGATTGAACGGGTACGACAAGGTCACCAATGTAAAACTGAGGACAAGAACCAGACAAGTGCCAGTGGGACAAGAAATAATAAGAAAACAGTGGCAATGGATTGGACATGGATTGAGGAGACCTGCAAATAGCATTACCAGGCAGTTCTTGTTATGAAATCCCCAGGGTAAGAAAAGTAGAGGTATCCTGAAGAACACATAGAGAAGAGAACCGGAGACAGAATTGAAAATGATATGGAACACATGGAAAGACCTTGACCTGATGACCTATGATGCTTGGGAAGATGAAAGATAAAGAAGAAGAAGAATTATTCTCATTATTTTGATGTTGTCCATATTAGCTGTGGTGATAGAAGAGGAGGAAGAAAACTGCATGATTATTGTGTAGGAACATCTGGGAATGATAATATCAGATGGCGCCAGGGGCTACTTTCGACAGTGGGAGAGGTTCTAGCATCTCTTGGTAAAAGAACAGTTGGGCGACCGCAGCTGAGGTTCAAAGACGTGTGCAAAAGATACAAGAAGGTACTGGACATAAATTCAGCAACCTGGGAAGATGAAACTGTTGAAAGGAACACCAGGAAAATAAGCAGCTGAGGGCTGTCACCTCAGGGGTGCATTCTCATAGTCAGTTACGACTGAAGGGGCTGTTAGTACTATTATTATTATTATTAGAAGGAAGATGCATCTCTGAGGTGAAGATTACAACAGCCCAAGCAAAAGCGCACTCCCTAAAATAAAAAGTAATTTATGCACAGTTGAAGTACAAAAGAGAGTCCTTCAGTGTTACATTATGGAATCCCCAGGATCATGTCATGTGGTAGCAAGGCATGGACAATTGGTCAACAAGCAAGACAGTTTGTATAACTAAACTGATCTGTGTGAAGAGACATGATCACCTATGCCAACAGGCACCCACACAACTATGGAATATAGGACCAGTGAACGACCCACCCATTTAAAGACTCAATCACTAATATAACTTTCCTATCAGCAAGTATAGACCAAATAAAAACTGAAATATTTGTGTCTAGTAATGAATAGAGCAAGATTAACAATACAATATAAATGGGTAGGTTAAAGTCACAGATGGCTGTAAAGGATCACGTTACATGCCTATTGAGGCATATTGGGAATATGGTGTTAGGCCCATATTTTCTTGACCATCGGCACTCTGGGGCTGATGTGGTCAGCATCATGCCAGCCGCCTTAACCTTCCCAGAGTTGCTCTGGTACCCAATTCATGAGGCTGGGTCGACCCTGTAGTCTAAAAAACCCCACCTCAACTGGGGATCGAACCATGGACCACCAAGCTAGGAAGCCACTGTACTAACCACTGTGGCTGTAAACTCAAATAAATATTGAATGAAACCTGAGCCTTGCGAATAGTAAATAAATATAGGTAATTAGCAGGCACTAGTTGGACAGAACTGATGACACCACACAACAGATAAGAAATATAAGCGATAGGGTTACCGGAAGTGCCATTGCCTTGCTATGAAAGGATGCACAGCTAATTTAGCACCCCAAAAAAGTACTTCATTGGCCGAAGTCATTCTCACTACACCCACACAACTACAGTATATAGGACCTGTGAACAACCTAGACATTTAACAACTCAATTACTAATATAACTTTGCTATCAAAAGAGTAAGACGGCACCTCTAAAAACCATCAGCGGAGAGAAGCTAACCAATAAGGTTAAGCAGATGGAGAGGTGGGTTGAACACTACTCTGAGCTTTATGCTAGAGAAAATACCGTCACGCCTGCAGCCCTTGATGCTGTCAAATGTCTGCCAACTATGGAGGAGTTGGAAGCTGAACCAACATTAGAGGAACTCAGCAAGGCCATTGATAGCTTGGCCTCTGGCAAAGCACCAGGCAGTGATGGGATTCCTCCTGATTTAATCAAATGCTGTAAAAGCACGCTATTAATCCCTTGTATAGGGTACTGTGCCCATGCTGGGAAGAGACAACTATTCCTCAAGACATGAGAGATGCCAAGATTGTAACACTGTATAAAACTAAAGGAGACAGAAGTGATTGCAATAACTACAGAGGCATCTCTCTTCTTAGTATTGTTGGTAAGGTTTTTGCCAGAGTCATCTTAATGCGACCACACAAGTTAGCTGAGCGCATATATCCAGAGTCACAGTGTGGATTCCGAGCTGGTAGATAACAACAGACATGATCTTTTCTCTCCGCCAGCTTCAGGAAAAATCAAGAGAGCAGAAATGGCTTTTATATGTTGCCTTTATAGACCTCACAAAGGCATTTGACCTGGTTAGTAGGGATGGACTCTTCAAAATCCTCCTGAAAATAGGCTGCCCTGCTAAATTGCTAGAAATGATAAAGTCATTTCATGACGACATGAAGGGAACAGTCCAGTATGCTGGAAGCACATCACAGCCCTTTGACATATGAAGTGGTGTTAAACAAGATCTTCGGGATCTTCTTTACCTACTCTTGAAACATGCTTTCAGAGATGCAACTGAAGGATTATGCCTTCACACTAGGTCAGATGGCCGTCTGTTTAATCTCGCAAGGCTGAAGGCAAAAACAAAAATCAGAAGGGTCACTATAAGATACTTGTTGTTCACTGATGATGCTGTAATCGTCAGTCAAAGCCAACAGGAGCTTCAGAGCTTGGTGAATCGCTTCACCCAAGCATGCAAGGACTTTGGCCTCACTATAAGTCTAAAGAAAACAAAATGGTGCACCACTTCACATACCTGGGGTCTACCATCAATGACTAACTCTCACTGGACACAGAAATTGACAGTCACATTGGCAAAGCTGCAGCTACCTTTGCCCGCCTCACATCACGTGTTTGGGGAAACTCCAAACTCACAACAAAGACCAAAGCCACGGTATATAACGCCTGCGTCACCAGCACACTTCTATATGGCAGCGAGACATGGACAACTTAGGCTAAGCAAGAAAGAAGGCTCAATACCTTCCATCTACGGTGTCTACGCCACATCCTCGGCATCTCGTGGAAAGATAAAGTGACAAATGTCGAGGTGTTGTCACGTGCTGGCCTTCAAAGCATGTATACACTACTTAGACAAGCAGACTACGCTGGCTTGGCCATGTCCACCGCATGGAAGATGGTCGCATCCCAAAAGATATCTTCTACGGACAACCAGCAGATGGCAAAAGAGCAGTTTGGCGACCGCAGCTGAGATTCAAAGATGTGTGCAAGAGAGACATGAGGGCACTGGACATAAATCCAGCAACATGGGAAGATGAAGCTGCCGATTGCACCAACTGGCGATGCTAATTACGGCGCCACCTCAGATTGGGCAAAAAGAAGCTCTCACAACAAGCAGAAGAGAGAAAAAAACGTCGAAAAACTAGGAAAATAAGCAGCTGAAGGTGCGCATACCCATGGTCAGTTATGACTGAAGGGGCTATTATAATTATTATTCTTATTTGCTATCAGCACGTATAGACCAAACAAAGGCTGAAATAATTTGGTCTAGTAATGTGTGGAGGAAGATGTTCATCCTGTACAGTGGAAATATAGTATTACACCCAACTGAGCCACATAGAGAGACCTGATTACCTGTACCAACAATCAAGGTGTGTGAAGAAGATGGTCACCACTATATTAGAAATGTTGTATTACACCAAACTGATCCACATAGAGAGACCTGATTACCTGTACCAACAAGCTGGGTGTGTGAAGAAGGTCACCACTATAAATGTTGTATTACACCAAACTGATCCACATAGAGAGACATGATTACCTGCACCAACAAGCTGGATGTGTGAAGAAGGTCACCACTATACCAGAAATGTTGTATTACACCAACCTGATCCACATAGAGAGACATAATTACCAAACCCAAAATCTGAGAACAGATGAACAGGACAAAGGAAGTTGTAGTGGAAGCGATTAATTTTGAGTTATTCGTTAATTTTTCTTGTCACTCTCTTCTCTTTCTCATAGAAACCTGCACAATGCATTCACATGATTCTGCAGTCGAGGTTTTTGTAACAATTAGTTTTTACATGCTGACGTTGCCAGCCTCATGCACAACTTCATATTAGTACAACCTTGTACGACATGCCTAAGGGTGCAGAAGTCCTTTTCTTTCTTTGGCTCTTCAGACCCCCGGGGACTATAGGAGGCTTTAGCATAATTGCTACAGTAATAATTATTGGATTGGCTTTCAGTATTGCTTTACATGGTGATATTTCTGCATGTAGCGGTCGTAGCAGTGATGACATCTTTCATACGCCGAATTACGTTGCACTGTTTCTTTAGGGAGTGTGACGCAGTGCATCTGATTTCAACAGACATTTTCTTAAGTTTAACCTTCCTTAGCAGCCCTAGACTGTCCCCATCCTGCCTGGAGAAAATGTTGAGGAAGACTGCAAAAAACTTGAGCTGATGGCACGTGATAGGAGGACTTGGCATACGTATGTTGAAGGCGTATGCTCTTGTGGGAGCTAAATTGTAGTGAATGAATGAATGAAACATCAGGTAGTGTTTCATTTGGTCTGATCATTACCATTGTGATCCATACAGCCATGCTACCACCACATAAAGGGAAAGTGTGATGGTGTTTAGTGTTTCTGGTCATAGCGTGATGGTGTTTAGTGTTTCTGGTCATAGCGTGATGGTGTTTAGTGTTTCTGGTCATAGCGTGATGGTGTTTAGTGTTTCTGGTCATAGCATGATGGTGTTTAGTGTTTCTGGTCATAGCGTGATAGTGTTTAGTGTTTCTGGTCATAGCGTGATGGTGTTTAGTGTTTCTGGTCATAGCGTGATGGTGTTTAGTGTTTCTGGTCATAGCGTGATGGTGTTTAGTGTTTCTGGTCATAGCATGATGGTGTTTAGTGTTTCTGGTCATAGCATGATGGTGTTTAGTGTTTCTGGTCATAGCGTGATGGTGTTTAGTGTTTCTGGTCATAGCGTGATGGTGTTTAGTGTTTCTGGTCGTAGCGTGATGGTGTTTAGTGTTTCTGGTCATAGCGTGATGTGTTTAGTGTTTCTGGTCATAGCGTGATGGTGTTTAGTGTTTCTGGTCATAGCGTGATGGTGTTTGGTGTTTCTGGTCATAGCGTGATGGTGTTTGGTGTTTCTGGTCATAGCGTGATGGTGTTTAGTGTTTCTGGTCATAGTGTGATGGTGTTTAGTGTTTCTGGTCATAGCGTGATGGTGTTTAGTGTTTCTGGTCATAGCGTGATGTGTTTAGTGTTTCTGGTCATAGCGTGATGTGTTTAGTGTTTCTGGTCATAGCGTGATGGTGTTTAGTGTTTCTGGTCATAGTGTGATGGTGTTTAGTGTTTCTGGTCATAGCGTGATGGTGTTTAGTGTTTCTGGTCATAGCGTGATGGTGTTTAGTGTTTCTGGTCATAGCTGGTGGAGGTGTATTTCATCAACATCATTTTCCTGCTTGTTCCTTATGGAGCATGGATGCACCACTGTAGCTGGTCCCCTTTCAGGAAGTTTCACAAAGTATTCACATGATGTTGCAGCGTAGTTTCTGCTGCTGTTTGTTTTATGTGATTAGGTTGCCAGCCTCACTCTGGAGTTGTATTTATTTACACAGTCATTGTGATGGTAGCTGTATCTATTTCTACAGTTATTGTGGTGGTAGTTGTTTTTATTTCTACAGTTATTGTGGTGGTAGTTGTATCTATTTCTACAGTTATTGTGGTGATAGTTGTTTTTATTTCTACAGTTATTGTGGTGGTAGTTGTATCTATTTCTACAGTTGTTGTGGTGGTAGTTGTATCTATTTCTACAGTTAAAGCGGTGATAGTTGTATCTATTTTTACAGTCATTGTAATAATAGTTGTATCTATTTCTATAGTCATTGTGATAATAGTTGTATCTATTTCTACAGCCATTGTGATAATAGTTGTATCTATTTCTACAGTCATTGTGATGATAGTTGTATTTATTTCTACAGTTGGTGTGGTGGTAGTTGTTCTCATTTCTACAATCACTGTAGTATTAGTTGTATATATTTCTAACATCATGATTGTGGTAATTGTATGCAGTATTATTTTTACAGTTGTGTTTGTAGGAATTTTACTGTACATGATTTTTACACTTATTGTTGTGTTCCTATTACAGTTGTAGTTCTCATAGTTGCATTTAGTGTTATTGCTGCAGTGACAAAATATTTTTATATAAGGTGCATCTCTTCACAGTCATGTCTGAGCATGTTTGAGGATTTGGGGTTCGTGACCAGATGGAGAATGAAGATAGAGACACTTGTAAGGTCAGTCCATATTTGGTTTTAGTGATTTTGTCATCATATTTTTTTATGTGCATTTTTATTGCCGGAATTTATGCTACATTAGGCCTCAAAATGAGTTCTCCATTATTCATTCATTAATTAGTCCCGTATCAAGGTCAAGGATCCCGTTACATGCCCATTGAGGCATATTGGGAATATGGTGTTAGGCCCATATTTTCTTGACCATCGGCACACTAGGGGTGATGTAGTCAGCATCACGCCGGCGGCCTTAACCTTCCCAGAGTTGCTCTGGTACCCAATTGGGGCTGGGTCGACCCAGGAGCCATTTGCGGCCTAAAAAAATCCCACCTCATCTGGGGATCGAACCATAGACCACTGAGCTAGGAAGCCAGTGCACTAACCACTATGCTACCGTGGCTCCTAATTAGTCCTGTATGATTCCCATCAATCTCTGCGGAGATGAAGACAGATTAGGACTACTGCCTCCTTAAGCATGTCATAACAGGCAACTTATGGAGCTGGCAACCTGATCATGTAAAACAGATTGCTATAGAAGCCACAACTGCCAGAGCACACGAATGCTTTGATAAAGACTTCTAGCTAAGGGACTAGTTGCAGCGTTAGTTCCATATTCCATGAAGAGCATAAAGGGAAAAGCCGGAGACTTTCCTTCTGAAATATCTCCCTTTTTTTTTCTGTCTCTTATTTACTAACTTACTTAGTCGTTCGCCACCAACTTTATAGCAGTTGGAGACTTTAATAGCCACTCCCAGAGCTGGGGCTATAACCATCTGGATCACAGAGGTGAAGAGGTTGAAACTTGGCAAGATGATCACTCCCTAATCCTAGTCAATAATGCCACAGATACTCCTACCTTCTACTCCAGAGGATGGCACACAACTTCAACACCAGATCTTGCCTTCTCCACACCAGATATAGCTGGATCTATTAGTAGAGAAGTAGGAGACCAACTAGGGGGGGGAAGCGACCATCGCCCAATCTTTCTTACTGTCCAGAGTGCAACTCTCAGTACAGGCCCAGCCATTACAAGATGGAACTACAAAAAAGCCAACTGGGGTTTATTCAGGCATCAGGTGAACACGCTGCTGTCTACCCTCAAGGTACAGAACAGAGACATTAATGAAGTGGTAAAAGACTTCAACAGATGCATACTACAAGCTGCAAAAGAAACCATTCCCAAAGGATGCCGGCGTAACTACATACCATACTGGTCCAGCACACTCCAAGAACGTCAGGAAGCCATGGACAGGGCTAGAAAGGACGCAGAGTCTCAGCCTTCACTTGAAACTCACAACAAATGGAAAAAGGCTGTAGCAGAGTTTCAGAGAACAAAGCTAGAAGAAAAACGGAAAAGCTGGAGAACTAAAACGGCATCGCTGAACCTTGAGAAAGACGGCAGGAAACTTTGGAGATTAGTCAAGTCTCTAAATGAAGAGCGTTCCTCACCTAGGCAGACTATCACATTGGATGAAGGTGGCAAACTTTTCAGAGGAAAACAAGCTGCAGACTTGTTTGCTAGAAGATACAGTTCAGAAAGCAACTTACCCATTAACATAGATCATCAGAGAGAGATAAGAAAAGAAATACTGGCAACCATGGGACAGACAGATACTCCTGCCCCAATGAGGGAACCCATCACACTAGGAGAACTACAGAAGGCTATTTCCAAGCTTAAGTTTCAAAAGTCACCCGGCCCAGACAAAATCAGCAACGAAATGCTAGTAAATCTGAGCTCAGCAGCAAAGACAAAACTGCTTGAGATATTCAACCACAGCTGGTTGAAAGGAACGGTACCCCAAGTATGGAGAGAAGCCATCACAATACCCATACTAAAGAAAGGGAAATGTAAGACCGAGGCTGCAAGTTACCGGCCAATCAGTCTCACAAGCTGTGTTGGGAAGACTATGGAGCGAATAGTCAACCACAGATTGAAATGGTATTTAGAGTCTGAGCAGATCCTGGTGCCGGAACAAGCTGGATTTAGAGAATGCTACAGTATAGAAGACCAAGTTACTTACTTGTCTCAAGCAATAGAAGATGCCTTCCAGGAGAAGAAAAAGGTCCTAACGATCTGGGTCGACTTCAAGCAGGCCTTTGACAAGGTGTGGAAAGATGGCCTCATTGCAAAACTTAGGAGAAGTGGAATCCAAGGCAACATGATGAAATGGATCCAGTCATACTTGCAAAACAGGAGAACTAGAGTCCCTCTTGACGGTCTGCAGAGCAGAAAAGTGTTGCTCCATCAGGGGGTACCTCAAGGAGGAGTAATTTCCCCAACACTCTTCCTTGTTTACATCAATGACCTGGTGAAAGATCTCCCTGCAGGAGTTAAAGCTGCCTTATATGCAGATGACCTAGTACTCTGGTGCGCTGATGAAAATGTCACCACAGCAAATTATAGAATGCAGCGGGCAGCAGACATGCTAGTGTCATGGGCAGAGAAATGGCTTATCACAATAAACACAGACAAAACCTCCACAACACTGTTCTCCCTCGCCCCCAAGGACAAATCAGCTAACATACACCTAGGGACAACCGTGATCAAGGAAGAAAGCTACCCCACCTATCTTGGGGTGACATTTGACCAAAGGCTTACATGGAATAAGCATATTGAAAACGCAGAAGGAAAGGCCCGAAGACGACTAGGCATACTCAGAAAATTAGCAGGTACCAACTGGGGAGCAAATGAACGAAATCTAAAGAAGATTTATAATGGAGTAATAAGACCACACTTAGAGTTTAGCTCAGCAGCATGGTCATCAGCTGCTAACTCACATCTGCAGTCTTTGGACAAGGTGCAAAATCAAGCTCTCAGGCTCATTACAGGAGCCATGAAAACTACACCAATAACAGAGATGCAGAAGGTTGCTGGATTACAGACATTGTCCCATAGAAGAGACACAAAAACCATGATCCAGATGGAAAAGTACAACAGTATGCCAATGCACCCAATGAAGGCAAGACTAGATAATCTGGCATTGGGACGTCTAAAGCGTAGCAGCTTTGTGCATCGGGGGAAAAGACTTATAAGACAGCATCAAGAAGACCTATCCATGAAGACAACACCACTGAAGCCCACCCTATACCCTGTACCATGGGAGCAGGCCAGCAGTGCCCTCCAAATTAATACATCAGTCAGTGGTCTCACAAGTGGATGTGAGTATAATGATCTGCAAAAACGAACTGCTACATTGAGTATGATCCAAGAAAGCTATCCCGATCAATCATGGATACATGCCTATACAGATGGATCAGCAACTAATGCTGTTAGGAATGGAGGTGCCGGTATCTTTATCTCATATCCTGACAACCACTATGAGACTAGGCACATTCCCACTGGTAAATTCTGTTCCAACTATACAGCTGAGGTTCAAGCTCTAGAGCAAGCTGCAAATATGATTTATAACACCAACTCTGACTGCCACCAGGTAGTCATCCTCACAGATGCACTGTCTGTCCTGCAAGCTCTCAAGGGTGGTAAACTCCCGCATCTGAGAAATGAACTAAACAAGGTAGCTGCCAAAAAGAGAACCATACTTCAGTGGGTACCATCTCATTGTGGTGTACCCGGAAATGAAAAGGCAGATAAACTTGCAAAAAAAGGGAGGAGAATGTGAACAAGAAGATAATGAAGTCACATACTTTGAGAAAAAGAGAGCTATCCAGACTATCAGAAGAGAACAGAACCAACCCAAAGACGACTATCACACTCTCGACCGGCAGGGACAGATAACTATTTTTCGACTCAGGACAGGACATAACAAACTGAATAAACACATGCACAAGCTACGATTGTCTGCTTCACCACTGTGCACATGTGGATTAAACGAACAAACTGCTGAGAATGTTCTACAGGACTGTCCTCTGTATGACCAGTTAAGAAAGATATACTGGCCGAATGACTCAACACTAAACTCAAAGCTATATGGAGTTAAAGAGGAACTTCAAACAACAGTCGAATTCATCATGAGAACTCGTCTGACGGTGTAATCATCAAAGATGCGATCGCAAGAAGAAGAAGAAGACTTAGTCGTTCCTCTTCTACCCTGTGGTGCAGAGGTTTGCCAAAGAGAACGTCATACTATCTTATTGGCTTTCTTCCTCCTGGACTAGCTCCGATCTAGTCCTTGGTCCTTCAGAGATTGTCTAATGTTGCCCTCCCAGCGAACTCTGGGTCGTCCTGGAGGTCTTGATGCTTTGTGTTGCAGCGTCCGGTGGTGTTTGTAATGTATGAGATTATTTTAATGTCAATATTTATATAAGTTCTTCTTCTGAGATACTGAAGGAGTCTATGTTATATATCATAAGTCTCCACATAAAATGTCCCTTCAGAAAGTTCAGTCTTCCTTCAGTTCCGTTTTGGTTCAAGGTAACGCTAGCTAATCGCCAGAGATGGAAGGTTCCTTGTTTGTGTTCAACCCAGGTTTACTGTCAGGAATTACTTGGCCCACAAGATTAGTACAATCTGTGCTGGATATAACGTGAGTAGTGGCTTCAGTTTCAATCTTCAACTTTCTTCTTGGTTATACGCTCTTAGATAACACTATATCAATTCAGAACTCTCAACTCATGAACTTCACAGAATCTAGGAACGAAGTCTTCAGATTGTGTTAACATTTAATGACTGTTCAACTTTGAGAATTCATCTTCAATAAAATAGTTCACAACATTTCAATAAGGATCAGTATATGTAGAATAACGAGAGGTACACTCTACTAGTTTAATTTCCCTCTTGAAAACCTAAAATGTCTAATAAATGTTCGAACTATTCATCAGTGTCATTGATATGCTCAAAGATAATAGCTCTTAACACTTCCCAATGTGGGACCTCACCTGGTTCTTCTCTTTCTTCACTATGATCAAAAATGAACTACAATGTATGCGTCTCGATAAATTTCACCTTCGTAATTAGCGTTAAATTCAAAGGCGACCTCATCTAACATTTCTTCTTGGTTTGGCTGTGCTTTTATAATTCCAGCTTCTTCAGCATTATTTAATGCTTCTTGTATGATGGCATGACCATCTACTGGAACTTCAATGTGTATTAGTTACACCTTACCTAGGTTATCTTATACATGCTTATCATTTTAGTTATGTGTTCTAATCTATGTTTGTTTATGTGTGTCTATCATTACCTTACCCTGTCACACCCTGGCTCTTGATTTCCCATACTTGTCATGGTAGCCAATCTTCTCCCATTCTGCGGACATGGCCAGACCATCGTAGTTGGGACTGTTCCACTCGGGACTGCAGGGGCTGGGTTTTGAGACACTCATGTATCGTCTGGGTGTGGACCATGTCTCTTCTTGTTATTTCCACCACCTTCCTCAGATAAGAATCTCATGTTTTTTTCTCTCATAATGTGAAACTATTTTGTCCAATTTTTTTGTTCAGTGCTTGTTATTTTCATACTGTCTTCTGATACTTCACTTACTATGTTTCATTCATTCATTACCAGTTCAGTCCCCAAGAAGCATAGGCCTTCAGCAAATGAATGCCAAGTTTGCTGGTCACATGACTTCAGCTCAAAGTCTTTCCACGTCTACCTCACCATTTTCACTTCTCTCTCCAGCGTTCTTCTCCATGAGTTATTATGTTTGACATGTTTTGTTGTAATATTTTATTTTTAATTTGTATTCACTTGAACATGTCTCATGTGCTATCTTCTCATTTCTTTTGTATGTCAATTATATTATATTCATTTGGCAGTGCTGTTCTTGTGCCATATTAACACTGTCCCCTTAATCTGTTATCGTCCATATCACTGTTATGTTCAGTCTTACTCCACCACCTCCACACATTCTTATTAAATTCTTTTTGTTTATGTTTACTAATTTTTGTCAAATTAATTGTTATTGTATTGTGTAAAATAACCATGTTCAACCTCATTTGGGTTACAGATTAGTATAGCGTGCTTCATTCAAAACAACCCATTGTATTTACAGGTGTACTTTGTTGATTTAGTAGATTGCTTAGACAGATCTTTCTATTTAGTAATGTTCTTTGTTGATTTTTCTAGATCGCTTAGACAGACCTTTCTATTTAGTGATGCTTAGACAGACCATTATTTTTAGTGATTCTCGCAGTGCAACTTCTGAAAGTCCAAAATATAACGTGAATGGAGAACATACATAGAGGACTCAAACCGCCAGGAACTGGTGTGGATCTACTGTCCTGGTCATGCAGAAGTATGCAGCAATGAGAGAGCTGACAGATCAACCTCGAAAGCACCCATAGTGGTGACACTGGATATGGATAAGGGAGAGATACTTAGATCAGTGACCGATTGCCAGTTAGAGAAACAACACTGCAATTGATGAATCATCAAGGCAATGATTGCTGGAATTTGGCATCAAATGTAAGACTACCAGGGACAAAAGTATGAGAGGATGCATGCAGCATTATACAACCAGCACGCCTTAGGAACAATCAGCGTTCATACCATTCAACATTTGCTGAGGGAGACTAAGCACCTATGGGTTTCTTCAGAGTGTTGATTCTGAACAACAGTAACAACAGTCAGTCACTTTTTCTATTTTATATACTAGTTTCTCTTTTTCGTTCTGCATTTTATAAACAGTTTTTTTTTCATGGACAGTTTGTTTTGTATGTCTGGTTTGTTCCCTTCATTTCTGGGTCTACTTTTTTTTTCTATTTTGTGTACTGTACTGTTTTCTTCTGTTTGATATAAATGTTTTCTGTTCGTTCATGTACATTATACTTCTTTCGCCAGGTTTTTACTGATGGTGAAGAAGGGATACCGCAACCCGCCGTACCACAACTGGATGCATGCGTATGCTGTCACTCATTTCTGTTATCTGCTTATCAAGAATCTTCACCTGCACAACTATTTAGAGTACGTACTATTGGTTTTATGCTGTCTTGTTATCTTCTTTGTTTCCTTTTTTTGATCCTTATGTGGCATGAGGTCACCTCTGTAGATAATTCCCTTGCAGGAAGCCTGCACAAAGCATTCTCATGATCTTGTAGTGGCGGTTTCTGTCACAATGTTTTTTACATGAAGAGATTGCCAGCCTCACAAATAACCTCATATTAGTCACCCTGTTGTTGTTGTTGTTTAACTAGTGCTGTTGAGCTTCTCACTCTTTAGCAGCCAGTACCAAGCTGAAGACTCCTTGGTATTATCTACACTGTAGATCTAGGCTTTTCCTGTGGCTTTTTTACCATTCTGAAACTTGTTGAGTTGAATTCATGAGCTCCAGTTTCTCTAGCTTAACTTGCATTTAAAGATCGTCACATATGTTCCCAAGCTAGGAGTAAGAAGTGTGTGGCACACTGTGTATTCCCCACCATTCAAGGGGGCTTTCCAACTATGCAGAGCTAAAATACTGTACTCTAGTCTGGGCTCTCCCTAGGAATTGTCATGTCCTGCACAGAGCCACTTCTCAGCTTCCCCTGTCTTGGGACTGACCTTGGCAAAGTTTTTAAAACAAGTCAATAGATTCAAATACCTAAGCACATTAATAATGTCAGATGGAAGATGCATCTCAGAGGTGAAGTGTAGAATAGTTTAGGCAAAAGCACCATTCAATAAAATGAATAGTATTTTATACAACAATGTTTTGTCAGGGGAGTAAGAGGGTTCTTCAGTGTTATATAGAGCTGATCCTGACACACTGGAAGTGAATCACGGAAAATTAGTAAACAGGTAAGAAAATAACTGGAGGTCATAGAGATGTAGTTTAACAGAAGAATACCAAGGAGAGGTGAACAGAGTAATGAGGATTTTCTGACAGAAGCCAGTGTGTAACAGAAGCTTATTACTCACACTAGAAGGAAACAATCCAGTTTCTGTAGGCATGTATTGAGTACAAGAAAGCTGGACAGCAGGAAATATTGTAGGAAAAAGAGACAGAGGAAGACAAAGAGAGAAGGTACTGGACAATTTGACGTCACAACATGGAAAAATGTCAACAATACATCATGGCCTCAAAAACCCAGCCTCTGCAGACCTAAGTGGAACACTCCCAATTATGACAAAAAGTGCAAAAGACAGAAAGCTGTGGAGAAAGCTCGTACACCAACAGGCAAGGTTCTTGAACTTTAACAACTACTCTCTGTAAACTTTGATGTTATATATGGATTTTTGATGTTTGCTTGTGTGTGATGCAGCTTTCAGTTGACCTTGAATCATTTGATGAACTTGTATCATTTGATGAACTTGCATCATTTGATGAACTTGTATCATTTGATGAACTTGTATCATTTGATGAACTTCCATCATTTGATGAAAGTGGATCATTTGATGAACTTGTAAATGTTATTGAATGTGCAGACTTTTTATTTGATGTTATTTCTCTCTCTCTTTTTTTTTTTTTCATAACAGAGACATCGAACTGTTAGCTCTCTTTGTTTCCTGTCTTTGTCATGATATTGATCATCGAGGTACCACCAACTCATTCCAAGTTCAGTCGGTAAGCCAGATACATTTGTAGTTATCATCATCATGTTCCCTGTCCTTTGAGTTGAACTAGAATAGTTCCCCATTTTATTTCCCCGTTGACTTGAGATTATATAGACAATTGGTCTTCTTAGAAAACATTTGAAAACCGAAAGAATCCAGTTTCCAAAACAAAGCTGTCCCTGATGATTTTGGATAAAGGGTTGCAGACGTGTATTCATGGTTCTCGTTCTAGAATTTTCTTTAAATATATGATCATTTTGGGAGCCGCGGTAGCATAGTGGTTAGTGCACTGGCTTCCTAGGTCAGTGGTCTATGGTTCGATCCCCCAGATGAGGTGGGATTTTTTTAGGCCGCAAACGGCTCCTGGGTCGACCCAGCCCCAACTGGGTACCAGAGCAACTCTGCGAAGGTTAAGACGGCTGGCGTGATGCTGACCACATCACCCCTCGTGTGCCGACGGTCAAGAAAATATGGGCCTAACACCATATTCCCAATATGCCTCAATGGGCGTGTAACGGGATCCTGTACCTTTAGTTTTTTATATGATCATTTTTAAATATGACGCATGTGAATTTTTTTAAAAATATTTATTTTCTTACTCATCAGCAATCAGTTCTTGCAGCTCTATACAGCTCTGAGGGTTCAGTCATGGAGGTAGGTAGCATTGCTGTGTTTGGTCAGTTTAGTAGCAGTATTTAGCAGAGTGTGACTGATTAAGATATTATTTTTCTAATGCAGCCATATCGGTAGCCAGAAACATGAATCTTGTACACAGTGGTTGGTACAGACATTATGAACATGTCACAGGAGGAATTTGTCCTGCCTAGTTTCTGGGAGTCTCTGACTACTATACCTTCAAACATATTGTACAAAGCAACTGATATGACTACTATACCTTCAGACATATTTTACAAAGCAACTGATATGACTACTATACCTTCAAACATATTTTACAAAGCAACTGATATGACTACTATACCTTCAGACATATTTTACAAAGCAACTGATATGACTACTATACCTTCAAACATATTGCACAAAGCAACTGATATGACTACTATACCTTCAAACATATTGCACAAAGCAACTGATATAACTACTATACCTTCAAACATATTGCACAAGGCAACTGATATAACTACTATACCTTCAAACATATTGCACAAAGCAACTGATATGACTACTATACCTTCAAACATATTGCACAAAGCAACTGATATGACTACTATACCTTCAAACATATTGCACAAAGCAACTGATATGACTACTATACCTTCAAACATATTGCACAAAGCAACTGATATGACTACTATACCTTCAAACATATTGCACAAAACAACTGATATGAGGTTGTGCACGTGACTGGCAACCTCATCATATAAAACAAATTGACACAGAAACCATCACTGTAAGGTGACCAGATGCAGTTGGGGCTCCAGTCTCCATAAGGAGCTCGAAGGAAAATGGGAGGAATTTGCCTAGTGCAAGAGAGCTGGTCTTCAGATCACCATCTTCAGATCACCATCTTCAGATCACCATCTTCAGATCCAGTGGATCCCATCTCATTGTAAAATCACTGGCTATGAAGAGGCTCTGCCATCAATGGTACCTATACCTTGTAGCGGTATGGCAGCTTGCGTACCCTGACAATCCCCAGAGCTATGCCAGTGGGAGTTTTACTCCTGGTAGGTTCAACCAAGCTGGACTGGTCTGTGTGGGTAGGGGTCAGACAAAAGCTGGTACCCTGGTCCTCCAGGTTGGGGGTTTTAGCATAGGGCTGACACCCCTGTCTATGTAAAAAAAATTGCACAATACGGAAACAACAATAAATGGAAAAACTTTGCTGCGGGATGGACATCCGAAGTCTGTGGCTCGTATGACTGTCAGTGGTGAAAGCCGAAAGGAAGCCACTGACATGAAAACGGATGTCCTGACCGCAAAACAGGATACAAGAATCGGTTTTTGGAATGTCAGGACAATGTACGAGACAGGTAAACTAAGACAGGTCACGGCAGAAATGAGAAACTATAGGTTACACATTCTAGGGATAAGCGAGAGCAGATGGACAGGGGCAGGAAAAGTAAAAACAGCAACAGGAGAAACGGTACTTTACTCTGGAAGAGAGGATGGACAGCACAATGAAGGCGTAGCCATTATTCTACAGAAAGGAATAGAAAGGACATTACTGGAATGGAAACCCATCAACAACAGACTGATAAGATTAAGATTGAGAGGGAGATTCACCAACACTACAATAATACAATGCTACGCACCAACGAATGATAGCGATGACGAGGTCAAGGATGAATTCTATCAACAACTGCAGAAAGAAATGGAAGATACGCCTAGATATGATCTTGTTATAGTAATGGGAGACCTCAATGCGAAAGTTGGTACACACAATACATACAGTGAAAGAACAATGGGGAAATGCGGCAGCGGAACAGCAAATGAAAATGGGGATAAACTAATAAGTTTCTGTAGCATTAACAACCTGGTCATTGGAGGAACACTCTTCCCACATAAAGAAATTCACAAATTAACATGGGAATCACCAAATGGTCGGGACAGAAACCAGATAGACCACATCATGGTTAACGGTAGATGGAGACATGCATTACAAGATGTGAAGGTAAGAAGAGGTGCAGATGTGGGAAGTGATCACCATTTAGTAGTAGCAAAACTGAAAGTGAAACTAAGAAGGGCTGCACCAACTGTAACTACACAGAAAAGGTTTGACATCAGCAAATTGAAGGGCTCCCTTACCAGAAAAGCTTTTGCGGCCGACATAAAGAAACGATATCAATTTGCCAAAAGTCAGGAAAAGACATTGACTGATGATATAGACCAGAATTTCAACACCATTTCAACAATATACAAAGAAAGCAGCAAATCATGCTTGGGATTCCAGGAAAGGAAGAAGCAAGACTGGATAACACCAGAAACATTAAACACCATAACGATGAGAAAGGAAATGAAAAGAAAGAAAACAGAAGCGAAGTCCCCCAGGTTAAAGCAACTATATAGCGAACAGTACAGTCAGCTGGACAAGGAAGTTAAACGCCAAACCTGAGCCAACAAAAAGGATTTCCTAGACGATCTTGCAAGACAGGCAGAGGAGGCAGCACTGAGAAATGAACAAAGCACAGTATACAAAATAACTAAATTCATCAGCGGAAAACGAGGTGCAAACAATATTACATTAGTAAGAGATAAGCAAGGTAATCTCATCACGAAAGCAGAGGAACAGGAAACAAGATGGGCAGAGCACTTCAGAGAAACTCTGAACAAGGAACCACCAGAGACACAACTGAATGTTCCTGAAGCTGAAAACGATCTAGATGTGAATACAGACATTCCACGAAAAGAAGAAATCATCACAGCAATCAAAGGGTTAAAGAACGGCAAAGCTCCGGGCCATGATAACTTAAATGCAGAGCTATTTAAGACAGACCCTGAGCTAGCAGCAGAACTATTAGAACCACTATTTGCACAAGTCTGGAAAACGGGGACAACACCATCAGAGTGGAACAAAGGAATAATTGTCAAGTTGCCCAAGAAGGGAGATCTTGCAGACTGCAATAATTGGAGAGGAATCATGCTTCTCTCAGTTCCCAGCAAAATACTAGGCAGGATAATTATACAGAGAATTTCAAAGGCAGTAGACCACAAACTGAGGAAGGAACAAGCAGGATTTAGAAAGAATAGAAGATGTGTAGATCATATATTCACTCTCAGGAACATTATAGAGCAGTGCTCAGAATGGCAAAGACAGCTTTACATTAATTTCGTTGATTTTGAAAAGGCTTTTGACAGCATACATAGGGACAGTTTATGGAAAATACTGAGGGCTTATGGAATTCCAAGCTGCATAGTGTCAATTATAAAAAGCCTCTATGCCAACTTTACGTGTAGCATTGGGCAGAGCAACCTAACCTTTGAGGTGAAGACAGGAGTACGACAGGGATGCCCCTTGTCAACCACTCTATTTTTAACAGTCATAGACTGGGTGATGCGCCAGACAACAGAGGGCAGTCCAAGAGGAATAAGATGGACTACATTTTCTACATTGGAAGATCTGGAATATGCAGATGACATTGCACTACTAGCACATTCACATCAACACATCCAGGAAAAAACGGATAAACTTAACAAGTTTAGCCAGCAGGTGGGCTTGAACATCAATTTAAAGAAGTCTGAGGTCATGACGCTCAATGTGAGCAACCCTGAGCCCATATCAGTAAGGAATCAGCAATTGGTACAGACAGATACCTTCACATACCTAGGAAGCATAGTAACACCAGACGGCGGGGCAGGCAAAGACATCAACATCAGAATGAATAAGGCAAGAACAGCCTTCTTTAGCCTAAACAACATCTGGAAGTCCTCCCAATACAGCACAAGCACAAAATTAAGATTATATCAGAGCTGTGTGCTTTCTGTGCTTCTCTATGGTGCGGAATGCTGGAGAGTTACAGAGAAGGAAATGTCGAAATTGCCCTCCTTTCACACAACATGCCTAAGAAAAATTCACCGAATCTTTTGGCCGAATACCATCACTAACCAAGATCTGCTTACTCGTAGCAAGCAAGAGGACATGCACACCATCATAGCTGGCAGACGCTGGAGCTGGGTTGGCCATGTCCTCAGAAGAGACCCTGATGCCATCACAAGAACAGCTATGCTTTGGACCCCTGAAGGAAAACGAAAGAGAGGCCGACCAAAAACAACCTGGCGGAGGACTGTGGAGGCTGAGATGCAGGGAATGAACCAGAGTTGGGGCACTGTACGAAGGATGGCCACCGACCGAGCAAAGTGGAATCAATTTGTTGTTGCCCTACAAGACGCCACTAGGCGTGATGGCCACTGACTGCTTTGACGGTCGGCGGCTAAGGATCAAAGAAGAAGAAGATGAAGAGGCTGACAGATTGGCAAAGGAAGGTGGAAAGCTACCTCAGCTTGATGCAAGCATAACTTTCAAGCAGGCAAAGCGTTTTATCAGAATCAGGTACAGAAACAAATGGGATGTAGAGCATCCAAATCACACACAAAATAATGCATACTACCAGCTCAACAGAAGAGAACAAGTGGTAATATTCAGACTCTGCACGGGCCACAACAGATTGG
Source organism: Oreohelix idahoensis (assembly GCA_024509875.1). Lineage (NCBI taxonomy): Eukaryota > Metazoa > Mollusca > Gastropoda > Stylommatophora > Oreohelicidae > Oreohelix > Oreohelix idahoensis. The sequence continues at coordinate 49,364 of JAMPIV010010669.1, forward strand.
AATACCATTTATTCAACAAGCTAAAGATAGGAACTACCAATGAGTGTAACTGTGGCACTAATATAATGGCTGCTGAACATCTGCTTCAAAGATGCCCAACATATGAGGAACAGAGAAAGCACATATGGCTGATACCAGTACCATTCGTGGAAAAGCTCTATGGAGGTGCAAATAACCTCAAACTGACTATTGATTTCTGTGAAAACATTCAAGTGGACGTCAGAGAGTGTACACAGAAGAAGAAGAATAAAGAAGATCACCATCATTTGACTTAACAAAAGAATGTTGTAGAATCTTCCATTGTTACATGACAGCCATGATACATAACAGTCCTGATACATAACAGCTAAGACACGTGACATCCATGCCACATAACAGCCATGACATGTAAGTCCTGATACCCATGAGACATGACACCTAACAGCCATGACACATAACAGCCCTGACACATGGCAACCATGGCAAATGACAGTCATGACACATGACAGCCATGACATGTAATAGTCCTGATACATGATACCCATGAGACATGACAGCCATGACATATGATACCCATGAGACATGACAACCATGACACGTAACAGCCATGACACATAACAGTCCTGACACATGGCAGCCATGACATGTAACAGTCCTGATACATGGCACCCAAGAGACATGACACATGACAGTCATGACATGTAACAGTCCTGAAATATGACAACCATGAGACATGACACATAACAGTTCTGATACATGACAGCCATGACTCATAACAGTCCTGAGACATGACAGCCATGACACATAACAGTCCTGGTACATGGCAACCATGACATAAAACAGACCTGAAACATGACAACCATGTGACATGACAGCCATGGCACATAACAGTCCTGAAACATGACAGCCATGGCACATAACAGTCCTGACACATAACAGTCCTGAAACATGGCAACAATGACACATAACAGCCATGACACATAACAGTCCTGAAACATGGCAACAATGACACATAACAGCCATGACACATAACAGTCCTGAAACATTGCAACCATGACAGTCATGACACATAACAGTCCTGAAACATGGCAACCATGACAGTCATAACAGTCCTGAGACAAGGCAACCACGACAGTCATGACACAAAGCAGTCCTGAAACATGGCAACAATGACAGTCATGACACATAACAGTCCTGAAACATGTCAACCATGACAGTCATGACACATAACAGTCCTGAAACATGGCAACCATGACAGGCATGACACATAACAGACCTGAAACATGACAACCATGACAGCCATGGCACATAACAGTCCTGAAACATGGCAACCATGACAGTCATGACACATAACAGTCCTGAAATATGGCAACAATGACACATAACAGCCATGGCACATAACAGTCCTGAAACATGGCAACAATGACACATAACAGCCATGACACATAACAGCCATGACACATAACAGTCCTGAAACATTGCAACCATGACAGTCATGACACATAACAGTCCTGAAACATGGCAACCATGACAGTCATAACAGTCCTGAGACAAGGCAACCATGACAGTCATGACACAAAGCAGTCCTGAAACATGGCAACAATGACAGTCATGACACATAACAGTCCTGAAACATGTCAACCATGACAGTCATGACACATAACAGTCCTGAAACATGGCAACCATGACAGGCATGACACATAACAGGCCTGAAACATGGCAACCATGACAGCCATGACACATAACAGTCCTGAAACATGGCAACAAGGACAGTCATGACACATAACAGTCCTGAAACATGGCAAGCATAACACATGACAGCCATGACACTTAACAGTCCTGAAACATGTCAACCATGACAGTAATGACACATAACAGTCCTGAAACATGGCAACCATCATAGCCATCACACATAACAGTCCTGAAACATGTCAACCATGATAGCCATGACACATGACAGTCCTGAAACATGGCAACAAGGACAGTCATGACACATAACAGTCCTGAAACATGGCAAGCATAACACATGACAGCCATGACACTTAACAGTCCTGAAACATGTCAACCATGACAGTAATGACACATAACAGTCCTGAAACATGGCAACCATGATAGCCATCACACATAACAGTCCTGAAACATGGCAACCATGATAGCCATGACACATAACAGTCCTGAAACATGTCAACCATGACAGTCATGACACATAACAGTCTTGAAACATGTCAACCAGGACAGTCATGACACATAACAGTCCTAAAACATGTCAACCATGACAGTCATGACACATAACAGTCCTGAAACATGGCAACCATGACAATCATGACACATAACAGTCCTGAAACATGACAGTCATGACACATAACAGTCCTGAAACATGTCAACCATGGCAGTCATGACACATAACAGTCCTGAAACATGACAACCATGACAGTTCTTTCTAAATAACATCTGAGGATTTGGTAAACATTAGACTGTACAATTTGACATGAGCATTTGTCTTGTTCTGACGATCTCACTGAATCTTCCTTCCACTCTTCTCAGCGTCATCATCTAGCACAGAGCATGTGCATTCTCAACACAGAGGGGAGTAACCTGTTTGAGAACTTGTCCAGCAAGGTATCAGTTTTTTTTTTTAACCATAATTCTCAAAAATGGCACCCATGTAGTACTCAGACCTAGAACTTTGTCTATTGTCTGCCTACTATCTGCCCACTACCTATGTGTTATCTGCCTACTATCTGCCCACTATCTATCTGTTATCTGCCCACTATCTGTCTGTTATCTGCCCACTATATGTCCATTGTCTGCCTACTATCTGCCCACTACCTATCTGTTATCTGCCCACTATATGTCCATTGTGTGCCCACTATATGTCCATTGTGTGCCTGTGATCTGACTACTATCTACCTGTTATCTTCCCATTATATGCCCACTGTCAGCCTGCTATCTGTCCACTGTATGCCTATTATCTACCTGTTATCTGCCCACTATATGTCCATTGTCTGCCTGCTATCTACACACAATCTACCAATTATCTGCCCACTATATTCTCACTGTCTACCTGCTATCTGTCCACTATCTACCTGTTATCTGCCCACTATATTCCCACTGTCTGCCTGCTATTTGCCCACTAACTACCTGTTATCTGCCCACTATGTGTCCATTGTCTGCTTGCTATCTGCACACTGTCTACCTGTTATCTGCCCACTATATTCTCACTGTCTGCCCACTATCTACCTGTTATCTGCCCACTGTCTGCCCACTATATGCCTTCTGTCAGCCTGTGATGTGCCCACTATCTACTTGTTATCTGCCCATTATATGCCCATTGTCTGCCTGCTATCTGCCCACTATCTACTTGTTATCTGCCCACTAAATACTCACTGTCTACCTGCTATCTGTCCACTTTATGCCCATTATCTACCTACTATATGTCCACTGTCTGCCTGCTTTCTGCCCAATGTATGCCCACTATCTACTATATGTCCAATATATGCCTGTTATCTGCCCAATGTATGCCCACTATCTGCCTACTATATGTCCACTGCATTTATCTGCCCAATGTATGCTCACTATCTATCTACTATATGTCCACTGTCTGCATATATCTGCCCAATGTATACCCACTGTCTACCTACAATATGCCCACTGTCTGCCTGCTATCTGTCCACAGTATGCCCACTATCTACCTACTGCATGTCCACTATCTGCCTGCTATCTGCCTAATTTATTCCCCATATCTACCTAATATATGTCCACTGTCTGCCTACTATCTGCCCAATGTATGCCCACTATACTATATGTCCACTGTCTGCCTGCTATCTGTCCACTGTATGCCCACTATCTACCTACTATGTATCCACTGTCTGCCTGCTATCTACCCACTCTATGCCCACTGTCTGCTTGTTATCTACCCACTCTATGCCCACCATATGCTCACTAACTTCCCACTATCTACTTGCTATCTGTCCACTTTTTGCCCCCTATCTGTCCATTATCATCACACTGTCCACTATCTACCCCCCATCTGCCCACTATTTACCCACTATCTGCCCTCTATCTTCACATTGTCTGCCCACTATCTACCCCCTATTTGCCCACTATTCACCCACTATCTGCCCTATATCTTCACACTGTCTACCCACTATTTACCCCCTATCTGCCCATTATCTACTCCCTATCTGCCCACTATTTACCAACTATCTGCCTTCTATCTTCACACTGTCTGCCCACTATCTACCCCCTATTTCTTGTTGTTTGACTCAGGCGGCTGAGCTTCTCGCTCTTTTGCAGCCAAGACTCCTTGATATTATCTACTCTGTAGATCTAGGCTTTTCCTGTGGCTTTTCTGCAGTTCTAAAACGTGCTGAGTTGAAGTCATGAGCTCCAGTTTCTCCAGCTTGGCTTGCATGTAAAGGATCATGACATCTGGTTCCAAGTTAGGAGTAAGAAGTGTGTGGAATACTGTTCATATCCCGCCATCAAAGGGGGCTCTCCAGATATGCAGAGCAAAAAAACTGTGCTCTGGTTCTGGACTCTCCCAAGGAATTGTCATGTCCTGCACATAGCCACTTCTCATCTCTCCCTGCCTGTCACTGGGTCCATAGTGAGATCCTCCTGCATGCAGTCAACCAGGTCAAAGCTAAAGAATCATGTCTGGTGCTCAAGTGACTTCTCCAAGCTTAATGTGCAATGCTGGATTCTCAACAAGTTTCATCACATGGGGAATCTCTGGAAGTGTGTGAATGATTACAAAAGTCAATGAGGATGTATATTAGCCTCAAAGACAGAGGGTCACTTCCACATATGTATACTGTAGCATCATTAACAGCTGGTGGTCATATATGGATGACTCCAGATATGCCTCCATGCAATCTACCCCCTATCTGCCCACTGTCTACCCCTATTTGCCCACTTTCTGCCCTCTATCTTCAAGCTGTCTGCCCACTATCTACTCCCATCTGCCCATTATTTACCCAGTATCTGCCTTCTATCTTCACATTGCCTGCCTACAATCTTCCTATTATCTGCCTTCACAAAAACTTAAATTCAAACAAATATGATAATAAAAACAAACACTGTCCTTCATTGACAAATATATACACTCAGTTTAATGCACACAAGTTTTTGCAACAGAGAAGAAAAAAATAGCACAATTTGAAATTGTTTGCTCACACATGCCAGTACAAATGCGAGGGAATATTGCTTATAACGTATTTAAAATCATTGTTCATTGGTTAAAGAATATTTTGAACTGTTGTAAATCTTACATGTAAACAAACTATCATCATCTGCTGCCATCTTCAGAATGAAGGTCAGCTGCAATGTATCTCCAACATCTTCTGTCTCTTGTCTTGATGGTGCACTCTGATAGACTCTTTCCTGACCATCTCTTGATGTTATCTTCCCACTTATAGCGCTGTCTTCCCCTTGCACGTTTGCCTTCAACTCTTCTTTCTATTATGGTCTTCTGTAAGGTGTTAGGTGTTAGGTTTTATGTCTTTTTACATGGCCACAATATGTTAGCTGTATAATGTTGGTCTCTTTCATTTATTATCTTGTCAGTCCCAGGTTTTGTAGGACCTCTGTATTTGTTTTCTTCTATGTCTTTGAAATTTACCCCATTTTTCTATATATCCACATCTCAAGGGCCTGAGTTCTTTCTTCTAATTGCTTGTTCGTTGTGTTTCTACACCATACAGTATTGAAGAATATATATAGCATTTGATGATTCTCAGTTTGAATTTGTGAGTTAGTTGTTTAGATGTTAAGTGTGAGGTTTGGTTTGGTTTTTTTTAAGGACTATCTTCATTGCACACGGACAACACCATCGGTGCTCCGATCTCCTCCCTTAGATCACACAATGAGGATCTCAGCGCAGTGCATGAACTCTGCAGCACCGGCAAGAATCCCAATGTGTGTATATATAATGTATAGGAATCACAAGTGTGAAGAAAACATGGGAAGACCTTGAGCTCAGGACTCGGCTTAAATTAGTTGAAGGCCTGTGCTCGTTGGAAAGCTGGAAGGTCATCAATCAATATCGTTTAGCTCCCCATGGAGCATAGGCCTTCAAGAAACACATGCCAAGTCTTCCTGTCCCGTGCTGTCAGCTCAAGTTCTTTCTATGTCTTCCTCATCATTTTCTTTTACGTCTCCAGTTCTCTTCTCCGTGTATTTTTTGGATCTCCCTCTGACTCTCTTACCCTGGGGGCTCCAGAGCACAGACTGTCTTGTAATACTATCAACAGGTTTCCTCAGTATATCCATCATCATTGTCTTCTTCTCATCTCTTATACCACTGGGTCTTGTCGTCACTCCACAATAGTGACCTTGTTGCACCATTTCAAAATTTCTTTTCTACACAAGCACCCATTTATGAAAGTGCATAGATTTTCGGTTGTTGTTTTTTTTGTTCTCCATGTTTCGGCAATGAATGAATGAATACTAATTCATATTTCAATTATTTTATTAATTGACTAATGGCAGGAATACCAGACAGTTCTGGATTTGATGAGAGAGATTATTCTAGCCACAGACTTGGCTCACCATCTGAGGATAGTCAAGGACCAGGAGGATATGGCAGAGAGTGAGTACGGTCATGATATTTTAGTCATATCTTTTCTCCTAAACCTCACTTGCATAAATTATTTATCATTAAATTACGTAGTGAAAGTGTGTACATGTACACCTCATTATGTCAAAGACATGTACACCTTGTTATGTCAAAGACATGTACATCATGTTTTAGACATACACCTTGTTTTGTCAAAGACGTGTACATCATGTTTTAGAAATGTACACCTTGTTATGTCAAAGATGTGTACATCATGTTTTAGATATGTACACCTTGTTATGTCAAAGACGTGTACATTATGTTTTAGACATGTACACCTTGTTATGTCAAAGACATGTACATCATGTTTTAGACATGTACACCTTGTTATGTCAAAGACCTGTACATCATGTTTTAGATGTGTACATCTTGTTATGTCAAAGACATGTACATCATGTTTTAGACATCCTTGTTATGTCAAAGACATGTACATCATGTTTTAGGCATATACACCTTGTTATGTCAAAGACATGTACATCATGTTTTAGACATGTACACCTTGTTATGTCAAAGATGTATACATCATGTTTTAGACATGTGAACCTTGTTATATCAAGGTTTGCCTAAATCACTGAAAAACGTGATGTGACATTGTGTCTAAGACGTACACTTTATATGTCATGTTAAATAGTAACAAAGCCATGTGCACTTTATTGTGTCAGAGACACCTCATTATGATTTAGACATGTCCACCTTGTTATATATAGTTTCACCTAAAACGTGAACGCCCTGATTGTTATTGTTGATCAAAATCGATATCATTGCACCCCAGGCCAACCCATAGGTGATCAGCCTCCCTCAGCGAATGTCGAAGGGTATGAATGCTAACTGTTCCTGTAGTGCACTGGTTGTATACACGATAGATGCATCCTTTCATAAGTCTGTCCCTGCTAGTCTTACATTTGGTGCCAAATTACAGCAATCCTAACCTTGATTGATTGCAGTGCCATTCTCAAATAGGCAATCATTTACTGTTCTCAGTATCTCTCCCTTATCCATATCAAAGTGCACCCACTATGGGTGCTTTTGAAGTTAGTCTGTCAGCTCTTTCATAAGCCTGTACCCCTGCATGACCAGGACAGTAGATCCACACCAGTTTCTGAAGATTTGAGGCTTCTATGGAGGTTTTCCATTCATGCTGTAGCCATCCATTTTGGATCCTCCAAAGCATGGACTGAGTCTAACACAATAACTGCCCATGTTAATTAAGTTTCAGACAGCCACCTTAAAGCTGCAGTAGCTGCCTGTACCTCCATTCTCATGCTGGAGGTTGTTGTCATGTAAGCCTCGCTGTGTTTGACGACGATCCTGCCCTTTACTCTAGCCGAAAAACTCTATCCTGATTTCTTACCATGGAGTACAGACCCATCAGTGTACACAATGGCATCATCATCCTTGGCATGATCACTTATGAGCTCATTAATTTTGAGCTCTGCTTTTCTATTGCCTCAAGCTCTGCACTCTCTGCCAGAGGTGATGATGACTTACTGGTAGTTCGTCCAGTTCTCACCTGACTTACTCCACTCTTCCCCTTGAATGTATTTTCAACTGTGGCCACCTGCCTAATCAGTGCCTCTGCATGTGCTATGACATCGTGCTCTTTATTCTAGCTTCCTTGATGTCACAACACCCTGATGTGTCACATTGTGTCAAAATTGTAATAAACACATGTACACCTTGTTATGTCAAAGACATGTACATCATGTTTTAGATGTATGCACTTTATTGTGTAACAACGGGCTGATCACCCGTTTGCCAGTCACTTTGATTACGGAAACAACAACAAACGGATTGATTTGTCGTTGCCCTAAAGACACCATTAGGCGTGATGGGAACAACGGCTAAGAAAATCTATTCGTTGTTGCCCTTAAGACGCCACTAGGCGTAATGGCCACTGACTGCTTTGACGGTCGTTGGCTAAGGACGGAAGAAGAAGAAGAAGACTTTATTGTGCAGTACCAAGTTGTGTCTAAAACATTGAACATTGATATGTCACACTGTGTCTAAGACATGTACACTGTCTTGTCAATTAATGACCATACCATGTAGACCTTAATATATCAGAAATGTGTAGATTTTGTATCAACCTGAGATTTTTGTGTGTCAAAGGAACATACACCTTCATGTCTCTAAGTCTTTAATACATTGTGTCTATTATTTACACATTTTGTTGTGTTGTGTCTAAGATTAATACACTTAGCTGTGTCAAAGACATTTACACCTTGCTGTGTCTCAGACAATTTTTGTTACCTTTTTGTGTCAAAGTTACTCACTGTTTTTAAATAAATGCTGCAGGTAATACATTTCTATGCACCACAGGATGCAGTGTCACACTAACATGGATACCAACACATGTTGGGATAGCAGGAAATGAGCTTGCAAACAAAGAAGCCAAATGGGGAAGAACTAGTTATAACAAAATTGAAGTAAGCCTTGGGAAATTTGAAATTAAGAGCTTAACTGCACAAGCAATAACTAAATAATGGATAACAGCATGGGACCAAAGAAAAAAAAGAAAGACACTCATATAAAGTCCTGGGAAAAAAAAACAAGCAAAAAATGTCAAATACAAGATGAACTAAAAATACCAATTAATAAAAAAAATGCCAAGGCTCAAGCTTAGAACTGGATATTTCATGATAGGGGAACCCACATGTGAAGGGTGTCAAGACACAGTTAGACACTTTCTGATGGACTGCAAAAAATATGACCAGCAGAGGCAAAACAGTAAGACATACTACAATGACCACAAGGTAGAAATGAGTGTATAAAATCTTATAGGCATTAAGACCCCACCAGAAATACAAAAGTTAATAAAGCACTATATTACAAAAACAGGATCAATCTTAGGATTAAATTACTTAGGATCAATCATCAACAGCTCTGGCGACTGTGCAGTAGAAATTAAAAGAAGACTTGCAATCGCTTCACATAAACTAATACAGATGAAAAAACCTATGGCAAGGCACAAGCAAAAAAACAATGTTACAACTGATCATAGCATGTATATTCCCAGTAGCAACATATGGCTGCGAGACTTGAACACTCAATAAAACAGTTGCGAAAAAGGTTACATCATTCGAAATGAAATGCTACAGAAGGATGTTGAAAATACCCTGGACAGAAAAAAAGACCAACAGAGAAGTACTGCACTCACTAAACGTAGAGGAAAATTGGCTCTTAAATATCATCGCAATAAGGAAGCTGACATTTTTTGGTCATATAAAAAGACATAATAGTCTGGAAAAAATAGTGATGGAAGGCATGGTCCATGGAAAAAGGGAAAGGGGTCGACCTAGACGACGGTGAACCCAGCACATCACAGAGAGTCTGAACTTGTCTTTGGCTGATGCAAGTCGACTTGCCCAGAATCGTGATGCGTTCAGAGCAGCTGTAATGGAGACAACATTCTGTAAAGAATACGTCACCATGATGATGATGATTACAAAAACAAAAGTTAAAAATATATAAAATAAAAAAATAAATAAGGATGCTAGCCAGTAGTCTACAGTGGTAGATTTCCCCGCAGATAAATACGGATTGACTATAAATAAACCTCCAATCAATATTAAATGCATACCAGTATAGACACTACCATTTTCCTAAACAATACAACAACATGAACTATAACTAAAATGTAAAAACACCTACAAGAGAAATAATACAGCATAGAGCATAAAATAAATGCAAACAAGAAAATATTACAATAAATAAAGCACGTCCTGATATAACCAACAGCTCCATGTATATGGTAGAAGGTTGAAAGGGGTGTGCTACAAGGAGAAGTAATAAACACCTTAATTTAAACCCAAAAAAAATGTTTTTAAATGTTTATGTCTTCACTTGCAGCTGTTAAATATATGTATGAACAAAATGTTTTTAAATGTTTATGTCTTCACTTGCAGCTGTTAAATATATGTATGAACAAAATGTTTTTAAATGTTTATGTCTTCACTTGCAGCTGTTAAATATATGTATGAACAAAATGTTTTTAAATGTTTATGTCTTCACTTGCAGCTGTTAAATATATGTATGACAAAAATGTCAAACTCAAACCAGATAGCAATAACTGCCATTTGACAAATAATTCTTTTTTTTTAATATATCCAGAATATAATACAATAAAATAAAATCTAAAATAGCCAATGAACTGATGTTACAACAGACATGGCCAAGGATCCAGACCTCCAGGACGACCCAGAGTCCACTGGGAGGACTACATTAGACAGTCTCTGAAGGACAGAGGACTAGATTGGAACCGGGCCAGAAGTAAGGCAGTCAGTAGGATAGTATGGCACTCCCTCCTCCAAACCTCTACACCTCACAATAGAAGAGAGATGACTAAGTAAGTAAGTAATACAAAACAGACATAAAAAAATAACTGCCCACTATGGAATCACGTGTTGAACAAACATGGTCTGCTGCTGAGCTGTAATGTTACAGTGACACAGCATTCAGTATCATAAAACAGCAGTTAATTTTTATTATTTTGTTGTTTGTTTCATATAAATTAGTTCAGTAGGCAGTCAAGAAATAACAGTTTAAAAGTATGAAGTGACTTTTCATTTACCCTGTATAATCCTATTTTTCCATCTGCCTCGTGGTCATCTCCTTGCCTTAAAACCAGACCTTCAGCTATTGTGATTGTGCCTTTGTGACTTGTCAAAAAATACTACTGTATATCTGTGGTTTAAAAATGTCAGACATATTGGTAACAGAAAATTTTGCACTTTCTCTCTCTCTCTCCCTCCCACACGAAACAAAACAGAAGGATACTTTGACAAAAATAAGCTACGAGACAAGCACATCCTTTTATGTCTGCTCATGACGGCCTGCGACTTGTCAGACCAAACCAAGAACTGGCATAATACAAAGCACATTGCTGTAAGTATTGTCTTCCCCTAGGCATGAAAGTTGAATATGGTGAATAGTTTAGGGTGGAGCGGGTTCAAATCCTAGCTCCAGCAAAAAGAAATTTTTTAAAAATTATTTTAAACAGGAGGCTGACACTTGAGAGTCATAACCCAAGTGGGCCTGCATCCCTTGAGAGTGTAAAGAAGATAAAAGGGCCAAAAGACTTGTCTGATGGGGGGAACCACTTCTGATGATCAGATTGCTTTCTGGTGTAACACTCTGTATAGAACAAGGATCAGCGTAAGGTAGATCCCAATCTACTGGTAGATACAAGGGATGATTTTTAGATCTCAAAGTGACAGAGGGAGAAAAGAGAAATGATTTTTTTTCCAGTCAATCAATAATCACGCTTCAGAGTTTTGCCAACATATGCGGAACAGAGAAAGCACATATGGACGACACCAGTACCATTCGTGGAAAAGCTCTACGGAGATTCAAATAGCCTCAGACTGACTACTGCTTTCTTTGAAAACATTCAAGTGGACGTCTGAGAGTGGATGTCTGAGAGTGGACGTCTGAGAGTATAAGAAGAAGAACAAAAATAATCATTCAATACTCTTTAGCTCCCCAAGGAGTATAGGCCTTCAACAAACACAAGCCAAGTCCTCCTGTCATGTGCCATCAGCTTAAGATCTTTCCATGTCTTCCTCATCATTTTCACTGTTGTCTCCCTTGTTTGTTTAATGTTCAAATGTTCCAGGTGCCAATCCTGGAGATTTTCCTAGACGAAAAAAGGTTAGTTGGCAACCCAGACTCCTTTCGTCTTTCTCTGAAATGCTTTGTGCACCTCCTTTCTGGAGTACTGTCTTCTGTCTTGGGATGGCTGAGTTGATTTATATTCTTTATTTGACTTATCCATAGTGTTTATTGAAGTTTTTGTGATAAAACGTTTTTTTTACGGGACGGGTAGCCAAATCCATGCCCAACCATCCTTAGTCACTGTTTACAACATGCCTGGTAGGATACAGTGTTAATATTCTTTGCTTCCCTTTCAGGCCCCAGTAACACATGAGTATTCGATAACACTGACAAACAACATTTTTCTTTCTTATATAAGAATAAGTGTTCTTAGGTCAGTTTCTTGCGCTGATTTCAAATTTGAAATCCGTTTATCTCTATCACGTCGGGTTCTTAAGATATTTGTGAATAAATATATTTTTGGGAAACCGTGATTTGCTCCATTTCATTTTTACTATATAACTTTTTTAAAATTAATAAAATGCAAAATAATTCTACTTTTTATACTGCTAAAAGATGCATGACATATGTTACGTTATATTTCAAATAGTTACTGTACTTTTAAATAATTCTGAGTGAAATATGGCTTCTAGAAGTTGTAGAAATTCGGCTGATCTGTTCTGTTACGTGTGCGGATATTTTACCGATCGTGTTCACCAGAAAAACTTTACACCATTGCTAAAGAAAGCATATGAACTTTATTTCGATTCGAAAGTTGATGATGCAAATAAATCTTGGAAGCCAAATGCAGTTTGTTCGACTTGAGCAAATACATTGGCAGGTTGGTTACGAAAATCGCCGAAGCATAAGCCGATGCCTTTTGGAGTGCCAGTAATATGGCGTGAACCGACAAATCACGCTACTGATTGTTACTTCTGCTTGACAAATATCTATGGTTTCACTTTTAAAACTAGAAAGTCTGTGGTTTATCCAAATATTGAATCGGTTTCGAAACCAATGCCTCATGATCCAATCACATGTCCGATCCCAGTTCCACCAGAACCATATCCGTTGGACGTGAATGAACCATCAGAAAGTGATAGTTTACCTGCTTTAGAAACTAATTCTGACTCGGATTATGTACCGGTGAATGATGGTGTTCACTTAATTAACCATTCAGAACTTTCAGATCTAATACGTGATCTCGCTCTCACCAAAGGACAAGCGGAATTACTCGGTTCGCGACTCAAAGAATGGAATCTTTTAGCGGCCCAATACTCCGATATCTAAATTTCGTCATAGACACAGATAACTTGTTCAATACTTTGAGATGGATGATGACATTTGCTACTGCAAAGATGTAAAAGGTCTAATGGTGCACCTCGGTCATGAGCACATAGTCAACGAATGGCGACTTTTCATCGACTCTTCCAAGACTAGTCTAAAAGCCGTGTTATTGCATAATGGAAATTTATTTTCATCAATTCCAGTCGCCTACTCTGTTCATATGAAAGAAACTTATGACAATATGGCTATACTTTTGGCAAAAATAAAGTACAATGACTACCAATGGCGGATTTGTGGAGACCTAAAGGTCATTGCAATTCTCACGGGCATGCAGACTGGGTATACTAAATTTTGTTGCTTCCTATGTGAATGGGACAGCCGTAACAGACAGGAACATTATGCAAGAAAGGTGTGGCCTATCAGGGATCGCATGCAGCTCGGGCAGCTTTACCACCGTTACATATAAAGTTGGGGCTCATGAAGAATTTCGTAAAAGCGTTAGATAAAACGAGCAAAGCTTTCATTTATCTTCGAGAAAAGTTTCCGCAAATTAGCGATGCAAAGATAAAGGAAGGTATCTTTGTAGGACCTCAGATTAGGAAAGTTATTGCAGACAAACAATTCGAGAACTTGTTACATGGTAGTGAACTTCGCGCATGGATGGCATTCAAATCGATCGTCGATAACTTTCTGGGAAATCACAAATCTGTCGACTATGTGCATATTGTTAAGCAGTGCATAGATGCATACAGAATTATGGGCTGTAACATGTCCCTCAAAATCCATTTGCTCGATTCGCATCTTGACTTTTTCCCTGACAACCTTGGCGAAGTCAGCGATGAACATGGAGAACGATTCCATCAAGATATCGCCGTAATGGAGTCACGTTATCAAGGACGGTGGAGTGTGACCATGCTTGCCGATTATTGTTGGATGCTTCATCGCGATGTACCACATGCCATTCACCGACGAAAGTCGACTGCAAAGAAATTCAAGCCTACATAACTGTTATACTTCTTGTACAAATGATGTTGTAATACTGTATGCGTTGTTAAAAAACTTCAATTGCGTATTTCTAGAGATCCCGACCTGATAGAGAAAAACGGTTTGCAGATTTAAAAACAGCGCATTAAAATTGACCAGAAAAACATAGAAATGTTAGAGAAAGAAAAAAAAAATTTTTTTTTGTTAGTCAGTGTAATCCAGCTTTTTGGATAAATTAGTGAAATCAGACATTATTCTTCATCAAAGGGTCAGATGGGAAGTTTTGTTTCTTAACTAAAATGTTGTATTCACAAGAATGTATTCATTCATTCAGTCATTCAATCATTCAATGCCTTTCAGGTCCTTTAGCTGTATAGGTCTTCAACAAACTCATACCACGTCTTCCTGTCCTGTGCCATCTTACTCAAAGTTCTTCCATGTCTTCTCCATCCCTTTCATTTCTATCTCCATTTATTTTCTCCGTGTATTTTTTTAGTCTGCCTTTACCGCTCTTACCCAGGGGATTCCAGAACAAGGACTGGCTTTTAATGCTATCAGCAGGTTTCCTGAGTGTGTGTCCTAACCCTCGCATGTCTTCTTCTCATCTCTTGTTCCACTTGCACTAGTTCTTGTCATCAGTTCCACACTGGTGATTTTGTCATACCATTTCTATCCTGTTCTAAGCAAGCACCCATTTATGAAAGTCTGTGATGTACAAGAAGTGTACTGTAAACTATATCCATTGTACAACTTTCGGAAAGGATAACAATTATTTCAAGAGGTTTGATGATGATAGTGTTTATGAGGATGAATTTGATGATGGGATCGCTGGTGAGTGTAATGCTGTGGTGGTGGTGATGATGATGATGAATGTAACAATGATGTTGTAAATTAGTTGATAGTGATGATAATTATGCTGATATGAAATTTATTAATGAGGTGAAAATGAGCATTGAGTGGCAGAGCGGTTAGAGTGCTTCTCGAGGCAAACTTAATGGGTTAAAAACCTGGTAGCATCAGGCTGCAGTCTACCCAGCTGTAATTGGGCACCTTATTGTGCTTAAGTTAGGGAAAGCTAAGACAGCAAGGAAGGGAACCGGTTAGCCTCATCTCATAAAAGCTGAGACCTAGTACACTGGTCTCTAACAGTTTAATCCTCTATGGTAGTAAAAGCTGTACTAAGGGACAATGTTAACCTTTTTTTTAATATTGTGATGAAGATGATGATGATCATGATATTAATGATGATCATGGCAAAGATGACGTTTGTGGTGGCAGGCATGATGGTGATAATGATAGATGTCTGGTTTACCTTTCAGGCCCTGATTTATCAAGAATTCTTTTCACAAGGTGATCTGGAAAAAGCTCTGGGTAAAAACCCAATGGAAATGATGGACAGGGAAAGAGCTTGTGTCCCGGAGCTGCAGATTTCCTTCTTGGATAACATCGCTTACCCAGTTTACAAGTGAATCTTTTTGTGGTGGTGGTTGTCTGAATGAGACGTAAATGTGGCCACAGGCTTTCTGAATATCATTTCACTAGGGCCTCAAGATTAATTTGTTTTTGTTGTTGTTTTTGGTGTTGTTTTTGTTGTTGTTGTTGTTGCTGTTGTTGTTGTTGTTGCACTCCATAAGAGGCATGAAGCCACCTCTGTTGCTGTGCCCTTCTCTTTGTTGGAAGGCTCTACCAGAAACATTCATATGCTCTTGCAGCTTGGATTTCAATAGCAGTTTGCTTTATATGATGAAGTTGTCAGGCTCATGTTCCACTTGCCTCTAGGACATGCCTGAAAGGGGGGAGGGGGGGGGGGGGGACATCCTATTTCTTCTTTGTTTTCACAGAGACCATCAAGAACTACACAAGGCACATCAAGATTACATTGCGATAAGTTTAGATCAGAACGTGCATGAAACTAGAAACCTCTACCCAAGACACGTCAAGATTACATTGTTATAAGTTTAGATCAGAAAGTATGTGAAACTAGAAACCTCTACACAAGACACATCAAGATTACATTGTAATAAGTTTAGATCAGAAAGTGCATGAAACTAGAAACCTCTACAGAATTCACAGCAAGATGACATTGTAATAAGTTTAGATCAGAATGTGCGTGAAACTAGAAACCTCTACACAAGACACATCAAGATTACATTGTAATACGTTTAGACCAGAAAGTGCATGAAACTAGAAACCTCTACAGAAGACACATCAATATTACATTGTATTAAGTTTAGACCAGAAAGTGCATGAAACTAAAAACCTCTACACAAGGTACATCAATATTATATTGTATTAAGTTTAGATCAGAAAGTGCATGAAACAATAAACCTCTACAGAAGACACATCAAGATTACATTGTAATAAGTTTAGACCAAAAAGTGCATGAAACTAGAAACCTCTACAGAAGACACATCAATATTATTACATTGTAATAAGTTTAGACCAGAAAGTGCATGAAACTAGAAACCTCTGCAGAAGACACATCAATATTACATTGTATTAAGTTTAGATCAGAAAGTGCATGAAACTAGAAACCTCTACAGAAGATACATCAAGATTACATTGTAATAAGTTTAGATCAGAAAGTGCATGAAACTAGAAACCTCTACACAAGGCACATCAATATTATATTGTATTAAAAGTTTAGATCAGAAAGTGCATGAAACTAGAAACCTCACCAAGTACAAACTGCTATTAAAACCACCACTACAGAGCACATGTAATCCTTTAGTTAGACTTCCTGTGAACAGGCCAGAATGCTAGTTAATTAGACTTCCTGTGAACAGGCCAGAATGCTAGTTAATTAGACAACAAATATTTATTTTCTTCAGCTTTTTTATTTTAAATTCATTTCTTCTGCAGAGTTTGCTCTGTTCAGATACTTTTCAGAATCATTTTGCACAGGAAAGGATATATGATTAGGTGATCATGAAAACGTAATTTTCTAAATGAATCAAAGTCTGAATATAACTTTTTGCCAGACTTTGTAAGATAAGATTACAAATTGTTATCTCTGTATGTGTGTTGTATGTGTATTAATTATACATATATATACTGAGCGACTTTAATTACGCATCACTATACGAGTGCCTGGTAAAGTATCTTATGGTCATGCAATTGTTCCCGAAATTAGTACACAGGTTCACAAGGTCACCGCCCGGAGGCCAGCATAGTCATTTTGCACCAGCAAAGCTGGAGACAAGAGTAGCACGTAAAATATGATTTAGGTGCCTGGTAAAAATTCTGCACGGAAAACATTAATTTCTTTTCACCCAGAGCTCAGCCTAGAGCACTACGGACTGGAAAACAGTCAATATTTTAGTCCACAACCACAAACACGTTGTCAAACCATGCCTAGACCAAGCGCTGCAGAGAGAGAAAGAGCGATAGGAATGATAACAGGCGGGATGTCCACCAGAGAAGCATCCAGACACTTGAATTGCAACCAGTCCACCATCGTCCGACTGCAACAACGTTTAATGACCACTGGATCCATTGCAGATCGATCCCGTCAAGGTCAACCCAGAGTTACGACACCTCAACAGGACGCGTATATACGGCAGCTTCATTTGCGGAATCGGTTTTTGGCGGCAGCTGTAACAGCAAGAGATGTTGTTGGGAGACGTGGAACCATATCAGAGCACACCATGCGACGTCGACTGCAGGCGGCAGACTCAACGCCAGATGTCCTCGAGTCGGCCCAATCCTCACCTTACGACACCGACGATACCAGTGGGCAGAGAGGCACCGACGATGGACGAGACGTCAGTGGCAAAATGTCGTCTTTTCAGACGAAAGTCATTTTTTTCTGTCGCATACTGATGGGCGAATAAGGGTTTGGCGACGAAGTGGTGAGAGGCAAGCCAACTGTTGCATTTTGGAAGCCCACCGATGGGGAGGAGGAAGCTTCATGGCATGGGGCGCACTCAGTTACAATCACCGAACCCGTCTCCACATCTTTAACCATACTGTAAATACTGCCACCTATAGGGATGTGCTTCAGGACCATGTTGTGCCCCTCTTCCAGTATCAACCCGAGCTCCAGCTGTACCAGCATGATAACGCATGACTACATACAGCTAGGGCCACCACAGCGTTCCTTCAGGCCAATAACATCGCTGTCATACCATGGCCTTCATTGTCCCCTGATATGGCACCCATTGAACACATCTGGGACGAGATTGGATGCCAACTCTACCGGCACAGATGACCGCAGACCCTGGATCATTTGCGACGCGATATAACCGAAGTATGGGATCGACTCCCACAGGATTTTCTACACACACTGATTAACTCCATGCGGAGACGCTGCCAGGCTTGCCTTGATGCCAACGGGGGCCAAACGCGCTACTGAGCGCGTTACAATGACAACAACGACATTTGTGACTTTTCAGTTTGACCCCTACCTTACATTTGTGACTGTAGTTTTTTTTAACACAGCATGCACTGCTACGCGGATTGCAGGAATCGGTCGGTCAATGGATAGTGATGCATAATTAAAGTCGCTCAGTATACTTTAGAAATGATCCCTAAGAGTATGATCTTACAACAAGTGGGTCTTAAAATACACAGGGAAAAGTCAAAGATAATGAAAATAAATGGAAGAAATGATAAAAAGATTTCACTTGAAGAAACACTAACAGCAAAATGTAGAATCATGGATATATGTTGGCAGCAATAGAGACAAAGTTGAAGTGATATCAAAATAAGAATTTTAAAAAAAGAGCTTTCATTGCTCTGGGAAATATATGGAAATCAAAAGAAATAAATCAAGTCCAACACAAAAATAAGAATCTTCAACTCAAATGTCAAGTCAGACTTAATGAATGGCTCTGCAACAAGGAGAACAACAAAAACAACAACTGATAAGTTAAAGACTTTCATAAATGGATGCATGCAAAGAACAGAAGGATTGAAGTGGTAAGATAAAATAGCCAATATGGAACTGATGACAATAACCAGACACGTGTCAGTGGAACAAGAGATGACAATAACCAGACAAGTGTCAGTGGAACAAGAGCTGACAATAACCAGAGAAGTGTCAGTGGAACAAGAGATGACAATAACCAGACAAGTGTCAGTGGAACAAGAGATGACAATAACCAGACAAGTGTCAGTGGAACAAGAGATGGCAATAACCAAAGAAGTGTCAGTGGAACAAGAGATGACAATAACCGGACAAGTGTCAGTGGAACAAGAGCTGACAATAACCAGAGAAGTGTCAGTGGAACAAGAGATGACAATAACCAGACAAGTGTCAGTGGAACAAGAGATGACAATAACCAGACAAGTGTCAGTGGAACAAGAGCTGACAATAACTAGAGAAGTGTCAGTGGAACAAGAGATGACAATAACCAGACAAGTGTCAGTGGAACAAGAGATGACAATAACCAGACAAGTGTCAGTGGAACAAGAGATGGCAATAACCAGAGAAGTGTCAGTGGAACAAGAGATGACAATAACCAGACACGTGCCATTGGGAGAAGAGATGAATAAAAGAGTCTGGCAATAGATTTGGACACAAATTGAGGAAACCTGTTGATAGCATCACCAATGAGTCCTTGATCTGAAATCCCCCAGGTAAGAGAGGAGACCAAAGAACATGATGAAGAAGGGAACTGCAGATATACATGAAGGGAATGAAGAAGACAGGGAAAGACCTTGAGCAGACGGCACAGGACAGGAAGACTTGGTATAAGTTTGTTGACGGCACAGGACAGGAAGACTTGGTAAAAGTTTGTTGATGGCACAGGACAGGAAGACTTGGTATAAGTTTGTTGATGGCACAGGACAGGAAGACTTGGTATAAGTTTGTTGACGGCACAGGACAGGAAGACTTTGCGTAAGTTTGTTGATGGCACAGGACAGGAAGACTTGGCATAAGTTTGTTGATGGCACAGGACAGGAAGACTTGGCATAAGTTTGTTGATGGCACAGGACAGGAAGACTTGGTATAAGTTTGTTGATGGCACAGGACAGGAAGACTTGGCGTAAGTTTGTTGATGGCACAGGACAGGAAGACTTGGCGTAAGTTTGTTGATGGCACAGGACAGGAAGACTTGGTATAAGTTTGTTGACGGCACAGGACAGGAAGACTTGGCGTAAGTTTGTTGATGGCACAGGACAGGAAGACTTGGCGTAAGTTTGTTGATGGCACAGGACAGGAAGACTTGGTGTAAGTTTGTTGATGGCACAGGACAGGAAGACTTGGTGTAAGTTTGTTGATGGCACAGGACAGGAAGACTTGGTGTAAGTTTGTTGATGGCACAGGACAGGAAGACTTGGTATAAGTTTGTTGATGGCACAGGACAGGAAGACTTGGTGTAAGTTTGTTGATGGCACAGGACAGGAAGACTTGGTGTAAGTTTGTTGATGGCACAGGACAGGAAGACTTGGTGTAAGTTTGTTGATGGCACAGGACAGGAAGACTTGGTGTAAGTTTGTTGATGGCACAGTACAGAAGACTTTGTAAGTTTGTTGATGGCACAGGACAGGAAGACTTGGTGTAAGTTTGTTGATGGCACAGGACAGGAAGACTTGGTGTAAGTTTGTTGATGGCACAGGACAGGAAGACTTGGTGTAAGTTTGTTGATGGCACAGGACAGGAAGACTTGGTGTAAGTTTGTTGATGGCACAGGACAGGAAGACTTGGTGTAAGTTTGTTGATGGCACAGGACAGGAAGACTTGGTGTAAGTTTGTTGATGGCACAGGACAGGAAGACTTGGTGTAAGTTTGTTGATGGCACAGGACAGGAAGACTTGGTGTAAGTTTGTTGATGGCACAGGAGGACAGGAAGACTTGGTGTAAGTTTGTTGATGGCACAGGACAGGAAGACTTGGTGTAAGTTTGTTGATGGCACAGGACAGGAAGACTTGGTGTAAGTTTGTTGATGGCACAGGACAGGAAGACTTTGTAAGTTTGTTGATGGCACAGGACAGGAAGACTTGGCGTAAGTTTGTTGATGGCACAGGACAGGAAGACTTGGTGTAAGTTTGTTGATGGCACAGGACAGGAAGACTTGGTGTAAGTTTGTTGATGGCACAGGACAGGAAGACTTGGCGTAAGTTTGTTGATGGCACAGGACAGGAAGACTTGGTGTAAGTTTGTTGATGGCACAGGACAGGAAGACTTGGTGTAAGTTTGTTGATGGCACAGGACAGGAAGACTTGGTGTAAGTTTGTTGATGGCACAGGACAGGAAGACTTGGTGTAAGTTTGTTGATGGCACAGGACAGGAAGACTTGGTGTAAGTTTGTTGATGGCACAGGACAGGAAGACTTGGTGTAAGTTTGTTGATGGCACAGGACAGGAAGACTTGGTGTAAGTTTGTTGATGGCACAGGACAGGAAGACTTGGTGTAAGTTTGTTGATGGCACAGGACAGGAAGACTTGGTGTAAGTTTGTTGATGGCACAGGACAGGAAGACTTGGTGTAAGTTTGTTGATGGCACAGGACAGGAAGACTTGGTGGCACAGGACAGGTAAGTTTGTGTTGATGGCACAGGACAGGAAGACTTGGTGTAAGTTTGTTGATGGCACAGGACAGGAAGACTTGGTGTAAGTTTGTTGATGGAAGACTTGGTGTAAGTTTGTTGATGGACAGGACAGGAAGACTTGGTGTAAGTTTGTTGATGGCACAGGACAGGAAGACTTGGTGTAAGTTTGTTGATGGCACAGGACAGGAAGACTTGGTGTAAGTTTGTTGATGGCACAGGACAGGAAGACTTGGTGTAAGTTTGTTGATGGCACAGGACAGGAAGACTTGGTGTAAGTTTGTTGATGGCACAGGACAGGAAGACTTGGTGTAAGTTTGTTGATGGCACAGGACAGGAAGACTTGGTGTAAGTTTGTTGATGGCACAGGACAGGAAGACTTGGTGTAAGTTTGTTGATGGCACAGGACAGGAAGACTTGGTGTAAGTTTGTTGATGGCACAGGACAGGAAGACTTGGTGTAAGTTTGTTGATGGCACAGGACAGGAAGACTTGGTGTAAGTTTGTTGATGGCACAGGACAGGAAGACTTGGTGTAAGTTTGTTGATGGCACAGGACAGGAAGACTTGGTGTAAGTTTGTTTGCACAGGACAGGAAGACAGTTTGGATGGCAGGACAGGACTTGGTGTAAGTTTGTTGATGGCACAGGACAGGAAGACAGGTAAGTTTGTTGATGGTGTAAGTTTGTTGTAAGTTTGTTGATGGCACAGGACAGGAAGACTTGGTGTAAGTTTGTTGATGGCACAGGACAGGAAGACTTGGTGTAAGTTTGTTGATGGCACAGGACAGGAAGACTTGGTGTAAGTTTGTTGATGGCACAGGACAGGAAGACTTGGTGTAAGTTTGTTGATGGCAGGCATACTAGGGGTGATGTGGTCAGCATCATGCCAGCTGCCTTAACCTTCCCAGAGTTGCTCTGGGACCCAATTCATGAGGCTGGGTCAACCCCGGAGCCGTTTGCGGTTTTAAAAGTTCCCACCTCAACTGGGGATCAAACCAAGGCCGCCGAGCTGGGAAGCCAGTGCACTAACCACCGCGCTACCGTGGCTCATAATATTATGTACTTCATGCTAATATAGACTTTTATTTTAC
Organism: Oreohelix idahoensis; assembly: GCA_024509875.1. NCBI lineage: Eukaryota > Metazoa > Mollusca > Gastropoda > Stylommatophora > Oreohelicidae > Oreohelix > Oreohelix idahoensis. The sequence continues at coordinate 72,408 of JAMPIV010010669.1, forward strand.
ATAGCTTAAATGCTGTAACAGACATGCAATATGTAAATACATTTTGGAGAAGGTTTCTCAAGTTGTTAAAATTTTCTTATGTTCACAGGATATTGGCCAGGATGTTTCCTGAAGCTGAGACACCACTGAGAAACGTTGAGGAGAACCGCAAACACTGGGTGCACATAGGCCAGTTACTAAAACTTCGTTACGGCAACTCCACCCAAGCTATGAGTGTTGAACAGATCATTTCTATAGAAGAAGAGGAAGAATCCCCTCCAAATAGTGGAGGACAAATTAATGGACGATGAGAGGAACAGACGAACAAAAGAGTGGATGAGGAAGTGTGAATGTAACAGAAAGAAAATGTTCGAAGATTAAATGAAAGAAGAAACACTTGGTAAGGGAACGAAAAGAATATTGTAAATAAAATTAAGGCTCATAATGAAATAGTAAATATGAAACTGCTAGCGCTGTTAGAAATTCATGGTTCTGTTTTTCTAATGTTTGGAATATACTGACAGCCTCACTTCCCCACCCCCACCTTTTCAACTGCAATCCACATGTTGAGTTTTCTAATTCTTTTTATACATGCATACAATGTATGCTTAATTGGTATGTGTCCGTTTTAATAAAGGAGACTTCTGGAAAACTAGAAGATATGGCAAACAAATTAATAAAGATTTTTGGGTCATTTTTACAGTTGAACAATACGTTAAAAATATAGGACATTTTGTGTATATATTTTTGCTGTTGCTTCAACACGTCCAAGTTATTTAGTGTATCATTCAATTGTAAAACTGAGTCAATATCAATTTTAAGTTTTTTAGGGAGAAGCCAGTTTTATTTGTGTTTATGTATCATAGATAATGTTATTTATTTATTTTGTTGGCGTGTATCGTTCAGTTGTAAATTAAGTTAGTCCCAATTTTTGATGTTTTTGCGGGTCTATTAGAGATACAAATAGAATACCCATACACAAACACACAAAAAACAACTTGCTGAAGAATAAATTTGTGTGATTTGGTAAAGGAAATATTTTATCTCATTGTGTGCTGCCAGCAAAGGCAGTCATTTCCCTCCACAAACCCCCTCCAATGTTACATATGAGATTTGATGGTATTTCATTCCTGCTGTCAGTCCATCTGGTTTTTACTTTATCTGCCCCTTCTTCCTTCAGTGGTTCTTATTATCATGTTTTTTTTTTTGTTTGTCTTTCTCTTCTCAGAAAAAAAAGGTAAAGGATCCCGTTACACGCCCATTGAGGCATATTTTCTCGACCATCGGCACACTAGTGGTGATGTGGTGAGCATCATGCCGGCCGCCTTAACCTTCCCAGATTTGCTCTGGTACCCAATTGGGGCTGGGTCGACCCAGGAGCCGTTTGCGGCCTAAAAAAAATCCCACCTCATATGGGGATCAAACCATAGACCACTGAGCTAGGAAGCCAGTGCACTAACCACTATGCTACCGTGTAGCATCTTTCATCATTTTTCTTTCCATTCCTCATAGAGCTTGGAGCACCAGTGCAGTTGGTACCATTGCAGGAATTCTGCGCCAAACATTTGAGTCTTCTTCCAGCAGCATTTCTATAGCAACTAGTTTTACATGATAAGATGGGCTGCCTCATGGGCAACCTTATATTAGTCCCCCTCGTACGACATCCCTGATGGATTGTATTTGAAAGCCTTTGTTCTAAAGAGAGGAACCAACATAGTAAAGGTTGCAAGTACTGCGATATGATTGATATTAGGTTAATGATAAAAGTTAAAATGACAGTAGCTTTCCCTTACCTTATCTGATACTAAGTTATTGATAAAAGTTGATTATGACAGTAACTTCCCCTTGACTTCCATGATAAATGTTAATGATAAAAATATGAAAGCAGCTTCCCCTCGCTCTTCTTGATACTAAGTTAACACATTGACTACCGAATTGAAAAACACACTGTGGCCGAATTAAATTTTTTTCCCATTTTCATCCTGTAGGTGTATGCACAAAGTAAGCTGTAGTTTTCATAATCCTTTACAGATTTTTATGAATTACACGTCATTTTAAAGATAAATGAATGTACTATTACAATAAGCACCATTTGTAACTCTAATAGAGGTTGTTGCTATTTAACGGCCCTCCGATGGCCGAGGACTTGCAATATTTTCACAAGTATAACTGCTTGCGCCCCATCTCTATCAAAATCACTATTTCAATCAATGTGCACACCGTTTTCACTCTTGTCCTCGACGCTAGATCTATCAGTCAATTGTTGAAACAAGTTTCTAGCCTATTCAGCCGTTAGACGAGATGTACAAGCATTTTTTGTGGTCCTATCACTAGTTGCCACGGTAAACAGTTTTACACGATTTGGTAACTAACCCAAAACGCTGAAAAATATGAACATAATTGTTAACTCTTAAAGACCGGAACGACGCTGGTAGCGTACATCCGCAAAACCCCTAGAAGCCGAAACGACGTTGGGAACGTCACTTTTGTTTTCCGTGAAATTTTTTCCGTATTTTCGTTATAACTCATGACTGAATACTGTATGTAGAATATCACTAAAAATCCTTCATATTCTAATTCTACATTCATTTATCTTTACTGTGATGTATAATATGTGTGTCTTTGTTGTGTAATAACTCAGAAACTTTAGAATTTATAAAGGTACTGCTTTAAAGTACAAAAATAATTCTGGCAAAACTCGTGAAAAAATTCCGGCCTGCAAGAGTTAACTCCTTTTGCGCGTGTAATTTAAATGTTGAGCACATCTAAGAAAATATATTCGATTAATTATTTACGCGCTATCATACACTATGTTGAACACAAAAGCGCAAACGGGTGCGCTGGTTGTTGTGGCCAAAGAAGAATTACGTTATGGAGAGATGCCTAATGGCGATGATTTGAGACGGTCGTCTGTGGATGAAACTGATTGTAAGCCTTACCCGAATTATGGGAAGCAGTCATGAAGTTATGATAAGACTCCTGGTAAGGAGTATTCACGTTAGCCAATACAGGGCTCGTTTGGTGTATTAATTATTATGATAACACAGCCCTACACACACAAAAAAAAAATATTTTGGTGCCAAACATTTTACTCTTGATTGTACATAAATGAGGCCTGCTCAATCCAAATATCACATTTGCTTGTCTGTAGCAGCTCTAGTTTTTGAGATACAGACATTTTTGTATTTCATTAATACAGGGTGACCCAAAAAAAAATGGGCCCGCGCGTTTTTTTTGTGTGGGTCATCCTGTATTATTACAATATTTTCTATATAAGGCTATGTAAAAAAACTATTGCTGTCTTTTAAGCCACTGCATGCATGTTAGTATGCTATTTATTTTATTGCACTTCTAACAGAGAATGGCATCATCTTCAAGAAGAGCATGTTTTCTTTCACCGCATTTATTTTGTTATATTTGTGGAGAGTACACTTTCAAAGAAGAACATAGGAAGCATATTAGTGTTTTTGTGAAAAAGGCATACTTTGCTTACTTTAAAGTAAAACTAGGTGACCAGGACAAGTCTTGGGCTCCTCATATTGTTTGAAAAACATGTGTTGAACACCTGCGACAGTGGACTTGTGGGAACAGAAAATGTTTAAAATTTGGAATTCCAATGGTTTGGAGAGAGCCCAAGAACCACTATGATGACTGTTATTTCTGTGTTGTGAATATTAAGGGAATTAATGGAAAAAATCACAAAAAGTGGAAATATCCAGATTTAGATTCTGCTAGGCGACCTGTTCCACACGGAGATGACATACCAATTCCAACTTTCAGTCAGATTTCGGATTCCCTGCTAGAAGATGAGACAGCAGTGGCATGTGGAACGAGAAGTGACAGTTATAGTGATTTCGAAGATGATTTTTCAGATGCTCAACGCTTCGACCAGCTTGAACTAAATGATCTAATCCGAGATCTATATCTCTCCAAGGAATCTTCAGAACTTTTGGCTTCAAGATTGAAAGAAAAAAATTACTGACTGCTGAAACAAAAGTTACATTTTATCGCAGCAGAGAGCAAGGTTTTATTCCATTCTTTTGTAAAGAAAACAACCTTGTGTTTTGTACTAATGTAGGAGGTCTTGTTAACAAAATGGGTGTAAGTTATACACCAGATGAGTGGCGACTTTTCATTGACAGCTCTAAAAGAAGTTTGAAGGGTGTTCTCTTACACAATGGTAACAAATATGGCTCAATTCCAATTGCTCATTCTACTACAATGAAGGAGGAGTATGCTACAATAAGCACAGTTCTGGAAAAATTGAAGTATTTAGAACATAACTGAATGGTTTGTGTAGATCTTAAAATGATGAACTTCTTGCTTGGCCAGCAAATGGGATTCACCAAATATCCATGCTTTATATGTCTGTGGGATAGCAGGGCAAAAGATATGCACTGGACAAAGAAACAGTGGCCGTTAAGGGATGAATTTAAAGTTGGAGAAAAATATATTGTCAATAAGCCTCTCATTGATCGAAAAAGAGTTCTACTGCCACCATTACATATAAAGCTTGGCTTGATGAAGCAATTTGTTAAGGCACTGAACAAAGATGGTACCTGTTTTAATTACTTATGCAGAAAGTTTCCAGAATTGAGCATAGACAAACTTAAAGCTGGAATTTTTGATGGACCTCAAATTAGAAAGTTAATAAACGATCCAAATTTTATTGATTCCATGAACAAAACAGAGTCCACAGCCTGGTCATCATTTGTTTTAGTTGTGCAAAACTTTCTGGGTAACTTTAAAGCAGACAATTATTCTGAATTAGTTGGAAACATGCTGTCGAGTTTTTGTGAACTTGGATGCAACATGAGCATAAAATTGCACTACCTCCATAACCATTTACATGTATTTCTGGAGAATCTTGGTGACTTTAGTGAGGAGCAAGGTGAAAGATTTCACCAAGATATAAAAACAATGGAAGAGAGATACCAGGGACTTTGGGATGCCCACATGATGGCAGATTACTGTTGGACCCTTAAGCGTGACTGTCCGGGCATATCACATTCCAGGAAGTCCTCGAAAAGATCGTTTTTGCGTGTTGACTAAACAAGTGCTAGTGATAAAGTTTTATTACATTTTTGGTAATATATGCACAGTAATTACATATAATATGAATGCAGACTAAAGTCAAAATGCCACTGATGGCACCTAACTCTAGGATTGTACATAACAATTGCCCTACTAATATGGTCATTCTTAGTTATCTCAAAAACTAGAGCTGATAGAAAAAATCTGATTACATTTTTGGAATCAGCAACCCAAAATTACCCAAGAACAGCTATAAAATTTAAGGCACCAAAATGTGTGTATACCAGTGTAATTTTTGTCATTTGCCGATGACCTGGCTGAACTTCAATACGCATATGCCATGACGTATTGCTAGTGGGATCCAGAGTCTTACTGAAGATTATCGGGATTATTCTTCAAATATTTAAAGGGTCACTCAATAAACCCGTCGTTGTAGGCAAGCTCCATAAAGAAAAGCCATGATAGAACTATTTGCCATTACGTTCATCGCCGTCCTTGAGAGGTCGGCCGTTATCTAGAATGTCGATCAAGTACATGATCAAGATATATAAGAATGCTATGAACCATGATGCCTCAATGTAATTACCTACGTTATTGATGATGCCTGCTGCTACTATGATTGAATCTGTATTGTGTCTACGAATATCGTCCACGTTGAGCCATGAATCCTGTGTACATCTTTTTCCAGTTAGTCAAACTTGATGACTACACCATTTGTACGATGTTCTTTGAGTAACTTTCTTTGGTCTATCTTTACGACCCACAATCTGTCGGCCACCTGTAAGCTCGACCTGAGCTGATAGTATTTAAATCAGCAACAATAATAATATTCGCTAACCGTGCCACTCTTACCCACGCAAGAATATAATAAAACCCATTACGATACAACAATAATATCAGTTTTCCAGTCATAATATCAATTTTCCAGTGTTCTACAACAACCATGCTTTGGGAATTTGTTTTCCGGTGGCAACTTAAAATCTCGAACCAGATCAGAAAGTGTTTCAGTACATTTTTCATTCGTTTTATTACTAAACATAAATTGACGCTCTGAGCGGCTTGCGGTCCAAATGATAGGATTTCAAAAGCCGGTCCCACCGGCTCGCGGTAGTTAATGTGTTAATGATAAAAGTTAATAATGGCAGTAGTTTCCCTTAGCCTTTCATGATTCTTATTTAATGATAAAAGTTAATAAGACAGTAGCTTCCCCTTACCTTTCATTTGTTTTTACATGGTGGTGCTAGTCTTTAACTTAAAAAAAAAGAAAAACAATACAAAACAAAAACTTACCCATAAGGCAGTGAGAAGGCAGAGAAGCTAAGGAACTACAGTCTCTCTCTGGTGGTCACATGACTGAACTTTCAAGGTGGCTTATACAGTTACCTCCCCCAACTATTTCACACTGCTGTCATTAACAACCACCTGTTTTCTTACACAACTGCTTATTCTGTGTTGGTGGTTAACTTTTCTACCATATGCCACCAGAAGAACATACCTTATACAGTATAGACTTCTGACAGTAGGATACAAGTACTTCAGAATTACTTGATGTGGTAACGACAGAAAGTTTAAAAAAAAAGGTTAAAGTCTGTGTAGCGAGAAGACAGAAGTCATGTTTCTTTATAAGAAACAAGTTCTAGAAAGCAGCATCAAAGCAGAATTGGTGAAATTCGGAAACAAATTCACTAATGCAAATAGCTGGGCAGACTAATCGCATCAGATGGAAAATGAAACTCAAGACAATGTATTTCAGAACCTGAATGACCAGAGATTAAATGTGCCTTTTAAAAAAAAAGAATAAATAATTCAATAGTCGTCAAATGCCATTGTGATGGCCAACTTGCCAGAATAATCAATAATTGATACGTTAGTAATAAAAATGGCGTGGTAAGCCAAATGAAAATAAAATATGAACTAAGAATCGAATTAGGCTAGCAAAGCTAGAATGATTATGCAGACAAAAAATAAAATGTGTAATAATATAATGGAATGAAATTTAACGTGGTGATATAAGAGATATATAAACTGTGAAGACTTTAAAAGTCTGATAATTGTAATTAATGCACAATGCTCTGTGCAAGTTTATGAATATGATCAAAGTCTAATGTGAAAGTACAGTGTGAAGTTCTAGTGTATATGTCACAAAAGAACTGTGGTCATTATTAAATGTATTAAGTCATCATCGATGGAGTTTCTTAGTGAATTTTCTTCATATTGCAAGCATTGATTGATTTACCATTATTTCTTGACCATTGATGTCGTTGTTTGACATTCGACACTGAACGTTATCTAACATAGAACAGACCCTAGCATCATTTGGCGCAAGATCATGAGAAGACTAGAATAATTATAATAACAATCTAAACATATAACAAGGGAGCTGAGGTAGCGCAGTGGTCCATGGTTCAATCCCCAGTTGAGGTGGGATTTTTTAGACCACAAACGGCTCCGGGGTCGACCCAGCCTCATGAATTTGATACCAGAGCAACTCTGGGAAAGTTAAGGCGGCCGGTGTGATGCTGACCATAGCACCCCTAGTGTGCCGATGGTCAAGAAAATATGGTCCTAACACCATATTCACAATATGCCTCAATGGGCGTGTAACGGGATCCTAAACATATAAAAACACAACACTAGAACTCAAAGAAATAAAGAATGAACTCTTTAATGAATAATAATAACGGTAATTATACATCTTCAAGAACCCGAAGGAACATATCAACAACTAGTTCCCGACAACCAGTATTCCACATTGGAAAAACAAATTATTATTATCACTACCTTTCTGCTTCCAAAAGGCACAAGCCTTTAACAAATTCATGCCAGAACTTCCAGTCATGCAAAGGGCTGCCCTGCAATGCTGTCAACAGGTGTATGTCCTATCCATTGCCATCATCTCCTGTCACCCTGGGACCTATCTGTCTCTTGTTATTAGTTCCACATTACTGATATTGTCATACCATTTCAATCCTTCTACTCCTTGCAAGCATCCATCTATAGAAATCTATAACTTCTTTTTTCTGTTTTACGAAAAACTTCAGCAAATATGGTAAAAAGCATGCTGGGTAAAAATAATCTTTATCAGTGGAAATAAGAAAGTTTTGCAGTGTTACATAAACTGCATTTTGACAACTTTTTCATTGTCATAATTTTTTTAACATAATGAATACATGCTGCCTTTGTATTCACATTGCAACATGGCACATACAGATTATGTTGGAAGTCAAGGAAGGTCTGAAAGAATACATAACAAACATTGTATACAATTCTTATTTATTTTTCTTTTACATCTGACAATGTTTCTTTCAATGACATCTGACAGTGACATATGGGTGCAGGTCATGGACAATGACTGCAGCCCACAAAAGCCAGCTCCAAACCTCAGAAATGAGGTATCTGAGGAAGGTGGTTGAAGTAACAAAAAGAGACATGGTCCGCAACCCGATGATATTCGAGGCCTCAAAACCCAGCCCTGACAGACCCAATTGGAACAGTCCCAAATACGATGGTTTGGCCATGTATGCAGAAAGAAAGATCAGCTACCACAACAAATATGGGATGACCCAGAGTTCTCTGAGAAGACAACATTAGACAATCCCTGAAGGACCGAGGACTAAATTGGAGCAAGGCCAGGAGAATGACAGCCAATAGGAAAGTATGGTGATCTGTCTGGCAAATCTCTACACCCCAGGTTAGAAGAGGAACAACTAAGTAAGTCATCATCATCATGTGACGTATTCTTTCCAGAACGTTGTCTCCATTACAGCTGCTCTGAACGCATCATGATTCTGGGCAAGTCGACCTGCATCAGCCAAAAGACACTTTTTTTTTCCAGATACTTCATTTAACTCAGGTTTTGTATTTTATGATCTCATTTTGTTTGTAGAATAGTTCAGATTTTAGATACTGCTGTCGTATTCTGTTTAAAGTAGCTATTTTTTTTTCAAATATCTTACGATATAACTGTTTCCATTAATTATGACCCTGGTCATTTACTGGGTTTTTTTTAACCACTGTCATTGGTTACAGTTTGGAACAAGAAGTTAAGTGGTGTTGTTTTTGAACTAGGGTGATGAGCTTTTCACTCTTTCTCAACCAATGCCAAGTTGATTTCCTTGACATAACTACAGTATAGATCTAAGGTTTCACTGCGGCTTTTCTGCAATTCCCCAACTTGTTGAGTTGAAATCAGGAGCTCCAGTTTCTTTCCCAAATATTCTATGCTGGCCTAGCATGCTTTTAAAGGATCCTCACATCTGGTTTTAAGCTAGTTTGGTGAAGAGGGGCAGAATGCTGTACATTCCCTGTCATCCAGGAGGGCTGTACAATTAAGCGGAGCTAAAATGATGGGCTCTGATTCTGGGCTCTACCAGAGAACCACCTTATCCTGCAAAGTCACTTCTCCTCACATGTCAGCTGTCCACTGTGGGATCCTCCTACATGCAGTTGACCAGGTAAAAGCCAAAGTCTGAATCTTATGGGATTCCCTTAAGCTTTGTGTGCAGTGTTGAGTTCCCAACATGTTGCACCAAAATGGGAATCATGGTGTTGAGCCACTCTGGAGCAGCTAATCAATCCCTGAGCTTTGGTCAGGCCACTCAAGAGCTCAGAATTGTCCCATTTCCAGGATACACCTCACTCAGATGCTTCTTGGTTATTGATCTAACTCATGGAAACCACACACAGACGTGAATTACTTTACATCTCCTAAAAAAGAAGTGTGTTACTGTTTTCTGTCTAAACATGTAATCAAAGAACAGGCACAACCAGTGAAATAAGTCGCACAGTAGACAGACACAGAAGTAAGTCAAACAGTAATCCACTGACATTCATGTGTACATGTGTATTCAAGCAGCATCATGTATTTTTCTATTGTACTATATTAGATCTAGTGCTATTTAAATTTTCTTGACTAATTTGTATTTATTTTGCTTGCATGGAATAGAGGGTCTGATATTATGGAGGGAAGAATAGGACCAACCTTCCTTACCATACACGCTGTAAAAAGCTTATGGGAATGCTTATGGGACTAGCAAATAGAAAAAAGATTGCTACAAAAGCCACCATTGCAAGAGAACCTGAAGCATTTTGCTGTAGGCTGCCTGCAGCTGAGTCAGATGCTCCTTGAGGAATGAAGAGAGAAATATATATATAATTCATTTTTACAGATTGCTTTATGAACAGTTGCTGTTAATGTTAATGCTGTTATAATTGTCTCTTTTTCTGTGCTTGTTCCCATTTTTCACTGGGCATACAAATTCAGGATTGTAGTTTTTTTATTTTTTTATTCTTGGCTGTGATTTTCTAACTTAAATTTTATTTTGTTGTTTAACGAAAGACATTTTTTTGGCTGTGATGATCTGGTCCGGATTTTTTGGTGTCATGCAACATCATCAGATGTTAGGTACGATTGGTGGGGATTTTGTTTTGTATTGAACAAATTTCAAATCTATTTTGGTGGAATAGTATCGGTCCTAAATCCCTTATCTGAAATTGTGGAATTTGAACAGCTCTGAAAACCAGAAGTTTTTTTCATGGAGCATCATACGTTTGCACAATATGACCAAAGTAGGTGTGAGGCATCAGTTACGTAGACAAAATATGTATATTCCATTATTGACTGGCCCCTGTAATATAATAACCCAAACAGTACTACATAGTTGCACTTTATGTTTTTACATTATGACAGCAAGGAATAGGTGAGACTTTCAAACATTTATTAAATCCCAATCATTACACATTGTATGTTTGTGATTCTTCTAAAATGTAACAATGTCAGTGTTAAACATATTTTTGTTAATTATAACACTACAACATTTTCACTGTTAAACAGTATTCAACAATGAAGATTATTTATAACATTAAAAAAAATAATTTTAGACATGTTAATGTGTTTGCTTATGGGTACTTCCACAGACTCTGTTAGACGTTACTGCATTATATAGTATGTGTACTGTATCACCATTCTAAAATCCAAATAATTCTGAATTCCAAAACATATCTAGCCCAACAGTTCCAGATAGGGGGTTGAGGACCTTTTGTTAACAGTAGTGTAAAAGGTGTAGTTAGAGTGGGTTGTAGCACTGATTTTAATACTGATGCTTGTAAGAATTTTTTTTAGAAGACTTACTGGAGAATGATTGTGAAATTAGTAATAAGAATGGGTGGACGTGTTGATATAGGAATGGTAGCAAGAGTGATTATAACAGGGACTATAAGAGCTGTTGTAATGGTAGTAGTAGTAAATAGTGGTTTGTGGTTTTTAAAGAATGATTGTGACAGCTGTAATAAAAGTATCTTTAAGAATGATTGTGACAGCAGTAATAAGAGTGGTTTTAAGAATGATTGTGATAGTAATAATAAGAGTGGTTTTAAGAATGATTGTGACAGTAGTAATAAGAATGGTTTTAAGAATGATTGTGACAGCAGTAATGAGAGTTTCTTTAACATTGATTGTGACAGCAGTAATAATAGTGGTTTTAAAAATGATTGTGACAGCAGTAATAATAGTGGTTTTAAAAATGATTGTGACAGCAGTAATAATAGTGGTTTTAAAAATGATTGTGACAGCAGTAATAAGAGTGGTTTTAAGAATGATTGTGACAGCAGTAATAAGAGTGGCTTTAACAATGATTGGGACATCTGTAATAAAAGTGGTTTTAAGTGTGATTATAATAGTGGAATTACAGAATTTTAGGAAAAACTGTAAATGATACTTGTTATTAAGTTAATGTGTCACGTAAATCCACTTCACAATGTTTTACATAACCATACTTACATTGTAAAACAGTATGTTTTTAAAAAAATATATTGAGGCAATGAACGATCTGGTTGACTTTTACACGCAAAAGATATTATGACAGATGAATTCATGTATCAAGTAATGATTTAATCAGTTTTGACTGTCATGACTTTCTGGTGTGTGATAAGCCACCACCCACATTTGTTAGATAATGTTTTAATCAGTTTTCATTGTTGTGACTTTCTGGTGTGTGATAAGCCACCACCCACATTTGTTAGATAATGATTTAATCAGTTTTCATTGGTGTGACTTTCTGGTAAGTGAAAAGCCACCAAGTGTTTGGTTATGTAATTTCTTGTGCTTCGTAAATGTAGTGTTTAGAAACTGGAAAGTTAAAAAAATTAAAAGTATTCATTTAGATAACAGATTTACCCATTCAAATGATACAAACAGCATTTAGATAATAGGAAGTCACGCTGATGTAATGGTTACCACACTGCGCTGGCGATCGGGTGATCCAGGTTCGAGCCCTGGCGAGAACATTTGAAGATATGTCGTTGACCGGGACTTGGACTGGAATCATTCGAGCCCTGGTGAAGACATTTGAAAGATTGTCATCGACCAGGGACTGGAATAACCTGAACGGCTCCTGAGCCGACCCAGCTCTAATGGGTACCTCTGAAATTGGCGAGTATCTGCCTGAATGCGAGAGGACACCTGTCATTGTACAGGGAAAAAAGGGATACTCATGTAAAATCAGTCTCAGGTAAGACATATTAACCGGAGATTTCGCCTCAAGTAATAGTCGGTGTACGATTTTTAAAAAAAAAAAGATAATAGATTTACCCATTCAAATGATACAAACAGCATTTAGATAATAGATTTACCCATTCAAATAATTCAAACAACATTTAGATAATAGATTTACCCATTCAAATGATACAAACATCTGTCCCAGCAGAATTGTCTACATATATTACTGTTACATTTTTCTTATACTTCAAATGACTCAATATTGCTGCTAAGAAATATTAATTTAATTAATTTTCATTATTTTAATATATTTAGCTCCATAAAATCCCAGTGTCCACAAAGACGTGTTGTTTATTAAGGTAGATCATTTTCAACTTCAGGTAAAATTATCTTCAGTCACACATTAACCCACTGACTGTCAATTGTATTCTTACAATATCATATGTATATTTTACTGCATGCCAATAGGTTCTGATTTTTATTGGCTAATTTATTTTTTTTATTGTTTCACTCTTATGGATCTGAAACAAAGTTATTTCCTGTGGTGCATGTGCAGAAAACCAGAACATACTGGCTTATCTGATTTGAAGAAACAAACATGAAAACCTAACATATCAACTCTGCATTTCTCTGATGATCTTTTTAAACTTCCATCTTTCAAGTGTGAAATGGTATAGGTACAGTGTATCAGAAATATCTTACTTTTAACATGCATTTGAAAGGGGTATTCTGTTTCAACATGTCATCAAGCCACTGATTAGAAACTTGGTTTACTACTTTAAAAATATTGTCTTTCTTGTTTTAAATTTAAATGATCATGGATTGAGTTGTGAGACAGACAAGTGAGTTGTGAGACAGACAAATGAGTTGTGAGACAGACAGTTGAGTTGTGAGACAGACAAATGAGTTGTGAGACAGACAAGTACGGGGAAAAAACACAAGATTGTCATTTTTAAGATGACCTGTGCCTTCTGTCATATAAAAAACAAGACATGCGGGTAAAGACGGTCAGAGATTGACTGTAGCCACATCTGAAATAGAACTACACATCAGTGTCAATGAAACAAAGGAAATGAGAATAAATAAGAGACAAATAAATCTGATAAAAACAGTAGTCAGATAGCTGAAGAAGTGCATAGCTTCACCATGTTAGGATGTAACACTGAAAAAGATGGGAGAACAAATCAAGATGTCAGTAACCAATATGGAATTCTGCAGCTGTTTCTCAGAAAAACAAAGGACAAAAAAATGTTGGTTATTCGACACAAATGTATGTTGTTGTTGTTGTTGTTATTCATCCAGCAGCACTTGAGCTCTTCCCCTTCGGCCCAGTGCCATCATCATGGCATTGTGATGCTGGGGTGCCTGTGGATTTCCTACCCACCCCGAGTAGAAGCCAGAAGTGTACTGTGCCTGCTCTGGGAGAGATAAAGGGGGTGTTTCTGCATCTCCCTGAGACACGTAGCCAAGGTAGAGCTCTCAGTGCTCATTCCCCGCCACCAAATTGCCTGCTGGTTACATCGAGTTCTTCGAGACTCAAGGCATATGACCAAAAGTTGAAGGCAATAGGATCATCATGTCCTGAGTCTCTGTGCCTTTACAATGGGTTTTGGGTTCAGGAAGTTGTGCATACTCATTCCCACTCCTAAGACTTGTTCCCACTCCTGAGACTTGTTCCCACTCCTGAGACTTGTTCCCACTCCTAAGACTTGTTCCCACTCCTAAGACTTGTTCCCACTCCTAAGACTTGTTCCCACTCCTAAGACTTGGTTGGTATCCATCTGGCTCCTTCCCACCCACAGAGGGTGTGTGTGGTGTGGTGCACCAGTTTTTTATTGAGGTTTGCCCCTCTAGATCCATTGTGTTTATCCAGAGGGTTCACACCCTCAGTTACCAGGACTACCTCGACGAGTGTGTGGCTCTTCACCATACACAACATTCTTAGGGTACAAGAAGTTTTGCTAGGCCAAGAGACTGATGCTGCAATGGTCATTCCTGTCATGAAAAATGAATTCACAAGGTCTAGGGTGAAGCAAATGTAAAATATGTTCCTATTCTATAGCTCAGAAACGTATATGTCACTTAGAATAACAAATCCAAACTACACACAATCATCAACAGATGGCTCTGCTGCATCGTCCATATCAAATGATCAGATTTCACTTTTTCTGTTCCATGTTGTTAGATTTTACACAGGCATCATTTTTTTTTTAATGCATAACCATAAATTTTAGAGAAATTATCTGATTATATATATATATATATATTTTAACCAAGATCACCAATGTGAAACTGATGACAGAAAATAGACATGCGCTAGCGGAACAAGAAATGAGAAGAAATATACTGAGGGAGACTGAGCACCTATGGGTTTGCCCAGAGTGCAATGATGTCGATTCTGTTCAACAATAATAATAATAACAACCTCAAGCTGACCCCTGACCTATTCAAATTGACGTTTGAAAGTGTACGAAGAAGAAGATATTTTTTATGTCTAGTTCCTGTGGACAAACTTTCGTAACAATTTGTATAAAAACCTGCATTTTCGCAACTTTGACTGAGAGAATTTTATCTAGTATTGCACGTACATGTACTTATTTCAGACCGAATCATACTGCGTATGCTCATCAGAAAGATTGTTAAGATAAATTATTTGTAGAATGCTTTTTTTTTTCCACTTGTTAGTTTAACGTGCACACATATACCAGTCATTGTGTAATAATTATGTTTGGACATATGTCTTGATGGATATTACAACAATTCTTGACTGAGTCATACTGCATATGCTCATCAGTCAAGTTACATTGTTTGTAGAATGCCGTATTTTTTCATGTATTAGTTTCAAATGCACGTATATACTAATGTGGGATAATTACTTGGGGACATGGGTCTTCGTTGATATTACACACAAATCATATAATTTATTTATTTATGGATTTTGCACATAAATAACATGTTTAATTACAAGTGATATGTTTAGTCATGGTTACTGCACGTGTATGACACATTTAAGTACAGTGCGGTGTTGTATAAAGTAGCCGAGCACAAATTTCGAAGTTAACTTTAATTTAATGTACATATTTACGTTTGTCTGGCACTTTTTTTTTTATAGATTTTAATAATTTTTCTTTTTTGACCAGTGTTACAACCATTAGATAAACTTTGTTTGTTTGCATTTGTTAGCTGTGTATACCACTGCATTTCGTAAATAGCCATTTGTTTATTATTTATTGATAACTTTATTCTCATTGAAATAAAACGAAAATTTGTTTCATCAGCACTTGTCATGTTTCAGTAAATCTTTCATGAGCCCTGCTTAAGACTTTTTTTCATGTTTCAGTAAATCTTTCATGAGCCCTGCGTAAGATTTTTTTTTTCCATGTTTCAGTAAATCTTTCGTGAGCCCTGCATAAGATTTTTTTTTTCATGTTTCAGTAAATCTTTCATGAGCCCTGCATAAGATTTTTTTTTTCATGTTTCAGTAAATCTTTCATGAGCCCTGCATAAGATTTTTTTTTTCATGTTTCAGTAAATCTTTCATGAGCCCTGCAAAAGATTTTTTTTTTTCATGTTTCAGTAAGTCTTTCATGAGCCCTGCTTAGTTCCATATGTTTCTAGGAAGACAAAGAAAGAATAGAACTTTTTCTGGTTCTTCTTTGTTCAGTTAATCGTCATTATCATCACTTTTCAGCTTTCCAAGTAGAGCATAGGCCTTCAATAGACTTCCTGTCACGTGACATCAGGTCAAGGTCTGTCCATGTCTTCTTCATCCCCTTCATGTCTGTCTCCAGTTCTCTTCTCCGTGTGTTCTTTGGTCTTCTTCTACCTCTCTTACCCTGGGGATTCCAGAACAAGGACTGCTTGGTAATGCTATCAACAGGCTTCCTCAGTGTGTGTCATACCCAGCATCTTCTCATGTCTTGTTCCACTGGCGCTTGTCTGGTTCTTCTCATCTCTTGTTCCACTGGCGCTTGTCTGGTTCTTCTCATCTCTTGTTCCACTGGCACTTGTATAATTCTTGTCATCAGTTCCACATTAGTGATCTTGTCACCAGTTCATTAGTGATCTTGTCACCAGTTCCACATTAGTGATCTTGTCACCAGTTCCACATTAGTGATCTTGTCACCAGTTCCACTTAAGGCAAACAAAGAGCCAGGGATCCAGACCCCCAGGATGACCCAGAGTCCACTGGGAGGACAACATTAGACAATCTTTGAAGGACCGAGGACTAGAATGGAACCAGGCCAGGAGGAAGACAGCCGATAGGATAGTCTGGCGCTCTCTCTCCCAAACCTCTACACCTCACGGTAGAAGGGGAACGACTAAGTAAGTAAGTTATCAGTTCCACGTTAGTGATCTTGTCATCAGTTCCACATTAGTGATCTTGTCACCAGTTCCACATTAGTGATCTTGTTATCAGTTCCACATTAGTGGCTCCGATTCAATTCCTGTTGAGGTTTATAAAGATGGCGGTGCAGTTCTGATAGAGAAACTTCACGTGATCTTCCAGCAAATGTGGCAGAGTGAAACCATCCCACACGATCTCAAAGATGCATCAATTATACATCTATATAAACGTAAAGGTAATCGCCAAGACTGTAACAATCATCGAGGCATCTCTCTTTTATCAATCGCTGGGAAGATATTCGCCAGAATCCTTTTGAATTGCCTTACGGCTCATCTTGACAAAGGTCTTTTACCTGAAAGTCAGTGTGGATTCCGGAAAGAACGTGGAACCACAGATATGGTGTTCGCTGCAAGACAGCTACAAGAAAAATGCCAAGAACAGCACTGTGACCTGTACACAGCTTTCATCGACTTGACAAAGGCGTTCGACACTGTCAGTAAAGAGGGTCTATGAAAGATCATGGCAAAATACGGCTGCCCAAAGAAATTTATCACAATAGTGCAGCAACTGCATGATGGAATGCAGGCTAGAGTTCAGGAAAACGGTGAGCTATCAGAACCTTTCCCCGTCTCAAATGGAGTTAAACAAGGGTGCGTACTTGCACCGACTCTGTTCAGTATCATGTTTTCTGCTATGCTGACTGATGCTTTTAGAGACGGGGACACAGGAATCGACATTAGTTATCGTATTGATGGAAAATTGTTTAACCTTAGGAGGCTTCAAGCAAAAACCAAGGTCAAATCACACACCATCAGAGATCTTCTGTTTGCTGATGATTGTGCCCTCAATGCTGGCTCAGAGGCTGATCTGCAGCACAGTGTGGATAGATTCTCCGAAGCCTGCGCCAACTTTGGGCTTACCATCAACACGAAGAAAACAGAAATCATGTACCAACCAGCTCCTGGCACAGTTTATACTGAGCCAGTCATCAAGGTTAATGGTGAGAAACTGAATGTTGTGAACAGATTCACATACCTTGGTAGCACACTATCCCAGAACATTGTCATTGATGATGAGATGAACACCAGGATCTCCAAAGCCAGCAGCACATTTGGCAGACTATACACCAACGTTTGGCATCGAAGTGGCATTAGTCTACAGACAAAGCTGAAGGTGTACAGAGCTGTGGTGCTTCCAGTGCTGCTATATGCATGTGAAACATGGACTGTATACAGGCGCCACGTAAAGAAGCTAAACCACTTCCATACAGTCTGTCTCAGGAAGATAATGAACATCAAATGGCAAGACAAGATCCCGGATACCACCGTTCTTGACAGAGCTGGTATCCCTAGTATTGATACTATTCTGATGCAGTCACAGATTCGCTGGGCAGGTCATGTAGTCCGCATGCCAGACCATCGACTGCCAAAGATACTCTTTTATGGTGAGATGCAGAAGGGTAAACGCTCCCATGGTGGCCAAAAGAAGCGCTTCAAAGACACGTTAAAGACGTCATTGAAAACCTTTGACATAAACCCAGACACATGGGAAGCTGCTGCGCAAGACCGAACTGCTTGGCGCACATCTCTTCGTAAAGGTGCAGCGGCATGCGAATCATCCAGAAGAGCAGCAGCGGAACAGCGGAGACAAGCTAGAAAGGACCGTGAAATAAAACCTTCACATGAAGCAAACATTCCCTGCCCACACTGTCCGAGATCTTTCCAGGCCCGCATCGGGCTCATCAGTCACCTTTGTACCCATAGACTAACCTAACATATTCCTAAATAATTGGATGAACAGAGTGGTCTTCATCACCCGTGATGGACGAACAACTAAACTAGTGATCTTGTCACCAGTTCCACATTAGTGATCTTGTCACCAGTTCCACTTAAGGCAAACAAAGAGCCAGGGATCCAGACCCCCAGGATGACCCAGAGTCCGCTGGGAGGACAACATTAGACAATCTTTGAAGGACCGAGGACTAGAATGGAACCAGGCCAGGAGGAAGATAGCCGATAGGATAGTCTGGCCCTCTCTCTTCCAAACCTCTACACCTCACAGTAGAAGGGGAACGACTAAGTAAGTAAGTTATCAGTTCCACATTAGTGATTTTGTCATCAGTTCCACATTAGTGATCTTGTTATCAGTTCCACATTAGTGACCTTGTCATCATTTCCACATTAGTGATCTTGTCATCAGTTCCACATTAGTGATCTTGTTATCAATTCCACATTAGTGATCTTGTCACCAGTTCCACATTAGTGATCTTGTCATCAGTTCCACATTAGTGATCTTGTCATCAGTTCCACATTAGTGATCTTGTCATCAGTTCCACATTAGTGATCTTGTCACCAGTTCCACATTAGTGATCTTGTCATCAGTTCCACATTAGTGATCTTGTTATCAGTTCCACATTAGTGATCTTGTTATCAGTTCCACATTAGTGATCTTGTTATCAGTTCCACATTAGTGATCTTGTCACCAGTTCCACATAAGTGATCTTGTCACCAGTTCCACATTAGTGATCTTGTCATCAGTTCCACATTAGTGATCTTGTCATCATTTCTACATTAGTGATCTTGTCACCAGTTCCACATTAGTGATTTTGTTATCAGTTCCACATTAGTGATCTTGTCATCAGTTCCACATTAGTGATTTTGTCATCATTTCCACATTAGTGATCTTGTCATCAGTTCCACATTAGTGATCTTGTCATCAGTTCCACATTAGTGATTTTGTCATCATTTCCACATTAGTGATCTTGTCATCATTTCTACATTAGTGATCTTGTCATCATTTCTACATTAGTGATCTTGTCATCAGTTCCACATTAGGGATCTTGTCATCATTTCTACATTAGTGATCTTGTCATCAGTTCCACATTAGTGATCTTGTTATCAGTTCCACATTAGTGATCTTGTCATCAGTTCCACATTAGTGATCTTGTCATACCACTTCAATCATTCTATTCTGTTCAGTCTGTAGCTTATTGGTTATTGTTTTCCACATTCCAGAGCCATACAATAGGACTGACGACATTTTATTGAAATTCAGTTGTTAGTCAACTAAATCTGCGGGTCTGTCTCCAGGAGGAAGTCAGCAGTCTTCCAGGTCCATGCAGCAGCTCCACAGCTTCTGCCTCACCTTTGCAAGCTCTGCCTTGATCTGATATCGTAGGTCATTGTGGAATTGACAGTTTTGAAGGATGTGTTCGGGGATCTGGATTCCAGTTCTACATGGACATTCATTAGGGTGAGATATCCTGAGGCGATAAAGGGGGCCTGTTAATCTGTAGTGGCCAATTCTCTGGTGGGGGCCTATGAAGTTGGTGGATTGGGTTGGGCCTGTTGTCTGCATTACTATCTTTCTTCCATTTTTGTTGTACTGGTTGTGCATTATGTTTTTGGCCTCTCGATAGGGCAGTGTGTGGCTGCATCACTCCATTTACTACCAGCTCAAGACAAAGCATTAGCTCTCTTGCTCCCAGTGATGTCACAACGGGAGGGTAATCACTTGAGGGTAAAGATTGAGGATCTCTGGATCATGTTAAGCTCACATCTGATAGTATGCAGGCTAGAACTACTCCCCATATCGTAAGGGTAGACAATGGTGCATGGGGATGGCAACTTCATCATGTAATACAAAGTGCTATAGATACTACAACAACAAGAATGCTTTGATACAGTCTTCCTGCAAGGAGACCAACTGCCATGATAGCACCATGCTCCATTAGAAGAAGAAATCGTTCATGATTAGTTTCAGGACAGATTTTTATTTTTTATCATTGTAATTTGCGATTTGTTTTCTTAAAATACTTAACGTAAATTATTCAGCATAATTTTTCTTTTTGCTCCCCCTAAATCAGTGTTTCTCAACCTTTTTGTGTTCACTGCACACTTTTCAATTTTCTAAAAATTTGCGGCACACCTATCTGACCCCGCGCCTGAATAAACAATTGCAGTGATATATACTAAATTAAATACACTAATTTGTGGGTACTTCAGACTAAAGAAAACTCACAATTTGGTTTTCTTTTAATTGTTTAAAATAATTAGAACATATATTTGACAGAAAAAAACATCTTTTTCATTCAAACCTGGTGGTCTTAATGTGATACTTGGGCTTGATGCTTTTGAGTAATTTCTTGGATATTAGGGCGTATTTGAGATAAGCAAATTAACACAGAGAAGCTTTCCTTTCTTTTTTTTTTTTTACATTTAGTGCTTGTAAGTGTTGAAACTCCCAACTCACATAAATATGACGTAGAAAACTGCATCAAAATAATTAAAGCTCATTTTGCATCAACAGAATACTCGTCTTTAACAGAAATCCGGAATGCGACCAGGGGTATCTCAGAGCGTTTCATTTTATGACTGCGATCAGTTGAAATAATTTTATATTACATGATCACTAAAAATATACTTCATTTAGTAAATTTACACAATTTTTGCAGCACACGTTGATAGGTGCGGCTGCACACTGCTTGAGAAACACTGCCCTAGACCATGGAACCACCACTGCTATGACCTCCTCATATGACGCCTGCATCAAAGCCTCCGCATGCTCTTGCTACGTAGGTTTCTGTAGCAGTATGTTTGATATCATCTCATCTCAACCCGTAACCCGTCATGGGTCGTAGGGGTGCCATGGTGGAAGCATCAGCAGACAGGGTCCTCCACTGCTCTCTATTCTCAGCAATGCGTACAAGTGTGGAAAAACCGTGTCCTGCCCATTCTTTGATGTTATCAGCCCAGGATTTTCTTTGCCTTCCTCTTCTCCGTTTACCTTCGACTGTTCCCTGGAGGATCGTTTTCGAAAGTGAGTCATGACGAGTTACATGCCCAAACCAGGCAAGCTTTTGATGTGTGTGCTCTTTATAGCAAATGTGCAAAATTCTTCTATGACATTTATACTCGGTAGCCTGAATCCTTCGCTCCGTATCTGCAGTGAGTGTCCAGCCCTCACACCCATACAAGAGAATAGATAATACAAGTGATTAATTTGATCTTCACAGGAAAACTGATGTTCCATTTCCAGATCACATTCAGCCTTGTGATGGCAGCTGAGGCCATCTCAAGTCTTGTCTTGATTTCTTTACTTGATCTTCAATCACTACATATAGTGGACCCCTGATGTTTAAAGGTGTTCACTTCTTCTAACTTTTGCCCATTTAACGTAATGTTGGTCAGAACATATTTCTTATGGCTATTCACCAATATCTTGCTCTTTTCTACATTAATTTCCATCCCATACGTTCTTGTTACTTTCTCCAGTCTAGAGGTAAGGTCTTGAAGTTCTGATTCTGTTCCAGCTATAAGATCGATATCATCAGCAAAACGTAGATTGCAAAGAGGTTGGCCTCCAATCGATATGGTTGTTTTATAATCGTAGAGAGCTTCCTGCATAATATGTTCTAGATATATATTAAAGAGCACTGGGGACAGGATACATCCCTGACGAACTCCTACAGTTGTTTTGAAAAATTCTCCAATATATCATATATACCAATATTCTCTATATATCAATGTTTGATATATACATATAAAAATACTTGACCTTTTAAAAGTCACGCGTAAACTGACAGGAAATGATTTATTTCAAGCATAATGGTAGTTCCATAGCAGATACTACTGTAGGAAATGAAATGTTAGAGACTTTACAAAATAAGTTCCAGCTATTTAATTATCAGTTCCCATTCTCACCGCCGTTGCCTTCTCTAACTCAAGAGCAGTCAGGTACCCATTTACAGCTGGGTACTCTGGAGCATGATGCTACGACGTTTCAATCCTGGAAACTGATAACTGTGCCATGATTGGAAAATGCATGTTACTTTTACTGCATTAATTCTTACGATATTTTTTATTTTTATATTTTTTTAAAATAAAGTTTTTGCCTCATTTTGGCGAGGCGCATCCCGTTCAACCCAGTCAGTTATATTAGGGCGCATGTCCAAATATAAAAGACCCTTAGGTTTGGGATTATTATACGATAACTATTTTTTCCAATGTCTTACGATATGAAACTTTCATTACATATGACATTATGATTTTAAAGAGGCCAGTAGAGTTTGTCAGGTTTAGGGAACTTTTATTACATATGACATTATGATTTTAAAGAGGGCAGAAGAGTTTGTCAGGTTTAGGGAACTTTTATTACATATGACATTATGATTTGAAAGAGGGCAGAAGAGTTTGTCAGGTTTAGGGAATTGTCATTACATATGACATTATGATTTTAAAGAGGCCAGTAGAGTTTGTCAGGTTTAGGGAACTGTCATTACATATGACATTATGATTTGAAAGAGGGCAGAAGAGTTTGTCAGGTTTAGGGAATTGTCATTACATATGACATTATGATTTTAAAGAGGCCAGTGGAGTTTGTCAGGTTTAGGGAACTGTCATTACATATGACATTATGATTTGAAAGAGGGCAGAAGAGTTTGTCAGGTTTCGGGAACTTTCATTACATATGACATTATGATTTTAAAGAGGCCAGTAGAGTTTGTCAGGTTTAGGGAACTGTCATTACATATGACACTATGATTTTAAAGAGGCCAGTAGAGTTTGTCAGGTTTAGGGAACTTTCATTACATATGACATTATGATTTTAAAGAGGCCAGTAGAGTTTGTCAGGTTTAGGGAACTTTCATTACATATGACATTATGATTTTAAAGAAACCAGTAGAGTTTGTCAGGTTTAGGGAACTTTCATTACATATGACATTATGATTTTAAAGAAACCAGTAGAGTTTGTCAGGTTTAGGGAACTGTCATTACATATGACATTATGATTTTAAAGAAACCAATAGAGTTTGTCAGGTTTAGGGAAGCTAGTTGACAGCCTAAAACAACAATTATCGACTGTGTCCTCCTTTCTTCCTTTCATTGTCCTACATTTTATGCTTAGGTATCTGGTAAAGAAAAGGGGAATAAATATAGGAAACGATAACAATATTGCTCTTGAAGAAACACCACTACAAGATGTAGAATCACACATATACCTTGGCAGCAATACAGACACAGTTGGAGGGAGGTACAATGATATTAGAACAAGTATACAAAAGGGTAGCGAAGCTTTCATTGCATTGGGAAATATATGGAGATAAATAATAAATAAAAATCAAGTCCAATACAAAAATCAGAATCCTCAAAAGGTCAAATCAGGGCTATTGAGAACAATAAAAATATCAACCAAAAAGTTATAGACTTTCATAAGTGGGTGCTTGAGTAGAGTAGAAGGATTGAAATGGTATGACAAGATCTGTAATATGGAACTGATGACAAGAACCAGACACATGTCAGTGGGAACAAGAGATGAGAAGAAGACACTGGAGATGGTTATAACCAGGGCCGTAGATAGGACTTTATTAAGGGGGTTTAATACACACACAAAAATTTTAATGCACTATTTTGGTACCAATCAATCAATCAATACCCTTTAGCTCCCCAAGGAGCATAGGCCTTCAACAAACACATGCCAAGTCTTCCTGTCCTGTGCCATCCGCTCAAGTTCTTTCCATGTTTTCCTCATTATTTTCACCTCTGTTTCCAGTTTTCTTCTCCATGTCTTTTTTTGTCTACCTCTGCCTCCCTTTCGCTGTGGATTCCAGAACAAGGACTTCCTTGTAATGCTATCAACAGGTTTCCTCAATGTGTGTCCTATCCATCGCCAGCGTCTTCATCTCAACTCTTGTTCCACTGGCACTTGTCTAGTTCTTGTCATCAACTCCACATTTGTGACTTTGTCACACCATTTCAGTCCTTCTATTCTACGCAAGCACCCGTTTATAAAAGTCTGTAGCTTTTTGGTTGTTGTTTTTATTGTTCTCCATGTCTCAGAGCCATACAATAGAACTGACTTGAGATTTGAGTTGAAGATTCTTATTTTCGTTATTTTGGTACCGTTACAGTATAATTGTACCCCGCCCCCCCCCCCTATCTACGGCCCTGGTTATGACACATATTGAGGAAACCTGTTGATAGCGGTCCTTATTCTGGAATCCCCAGGGTAACAGAACGAACGAACGAACTTTATTTTTAAAGGGTTAAGAATTGTGCACGTAGGCCCGTCTGACATTCTGCCCTTCCTCTCTCTCTCATCATGTATACTGTATCCTTACATCCCTCCATTTACTTCAAGCATTATGTAGGCATTTATCATTAAAAAAGTAGTATAACATCATTCTTCTTCTTTGATCCTTAGCCGCCGACCGTCAAAGCAGCCAGTGGCCATCACGCCTAGTGGCGTCTTTTAGGGCAACAACAAATTGATTCCACTTTGCTCGGTCGGTGGCCATCCTTCGTACAGTGCCCCAACTCTGGTTCATTCTTTGCATCTCAGCCTCCACAGTCCTCCGCCAGGTTGTTTTTGGTCGGCCTCTCTTTCGTTTTCCTTCAGGGGTCCAAAGCATAGCTGTTCTTGTGATGGCCAACCCAGCTCCAGCGTCTGCCAGCTATGATGGTGTGCATGTCCTCTTGCGTACTCCGAGTAAGCAGATCTTGGTTGGTGATGGTATTCGGCCAAAAGATTCGGTGAATTTTTCTTAGGCATGTTGTGTGAAAAGAGGACAATTTCGACATTTCCTTCTCTGTAACTCTCCAGCATTCCGCACCATAGAGAAGCACAGAAAGCACACAGCTCTGATATAATCTTAATTTTATTCTTGTGCTGTATTGAGAGGACTTCCAGGTGTTGTTTAGGCTAAAAAAAGGCTGTTCTTGCCTTATTGATTGTGATATTGATGTCTTTGCCTGCCCCGCCGTCTGGTGTTACTATGCATCCTAGGTATGTGAAGGTGTCTGTCTGTACCAGTTGCTGATTCCTTACTGATATGGGCTCAGGGTTGCTCACATTGAGCGTCATGACCTCTGACTTCTTTAAATTGGGATCCAGGTTCAAGCCCACCTGCTGGCTTAAACTTCAATTAAGTCTATCCGTTTTTTCCAGGGATGTCTTCATGTGAATGTGCTAGTAGTGCAATTCATTCTGCATATTCCAGATCGTTCCAATAGTAGAAAATGTAGTCATTATATTATATCTTGGACTTCTTCAAAAACAAGATAGTAAAATGTTGTCTGGCGCATAAACAGTCTATGACATGTATTTAAAAATATGATGCATCAGGTTAAAGGGGCAAAACCTTCTTCGAACAATTTATGTCTTACTCAATTTATGCCTCGATATGCCCAACACTACACCTTATATTTCCTCATTTAGGCTTTTCATGATTGTTAACTATGCAGGGTTTCATGGAATTCTATTTCCATAGTATTTTCCATCATATCAGTTACATTTGCGTATTCTTCATTTCCATAATCAAATGTATGTTTTAAAAATGATTGATCCTTAACTGTAAAAACTAGCTGCAAAATTAAATTAAATAAAAAATTAAATGTGGTGGACAAAAAAAACTCTTGATGAAATAACACAATGAAAATTCCAACATACAGTATTTTAACACAGTGATTTCAACACAATATCAATTGTTTGAATGTCTATAAAAACTGTTTGATCCCTTGAGTAGAAACACATCTTGAAAATGCCACTCTACTAGTTTAGGACTAGCTCTTCAGAAACATGATCGCTTCCATTGAAAACCTATTTCTGACTCAGATTTCATGACTAATGTACAGTATATGAATAATAGCTAATCCGCTTAGTACCATTTTCTTGAACCGCATTCACAAGACTTCACATTACACATTCTGTTGCCTCTAAGCTTTCCCTCTGATTCTGTCTTTGCTTCCCTAACTAGAGCAGAATCTTGTGTGGGTCAAGATAGCTTAACATTGGATTACTTTATCACGTGTCAAAGCGTGATATCTATGACGACAGATGGGGAAAGGTTGGACTGCATCTGTGACCTCAAGTGTCTTACGTTGATGATTTTTTTTCTTTTAGTTAACAATCTATCGTCTATATCACGTTATTTCGTATTTTGGGCTTTGGTTACAAATTTATAGTCTGTTTCAGACTCCCTACCAGTTAGTACGGCCACAACATTACAAAGTGGTATAATTGCATACATTAATAGTACCTCTGATCGCAAAATTAAAAAAAAATAAGTATACTGTAATGAAAAACTAGATCACCAGAGCCTCCATACAGTGTATTAGATACTAATTCTCTAACATAGGTAGAGGGAGACCAAAGAACACGCGGAGAAGATAACTGGAGACATGAAAAGACCTTGAGATGATGGCACGGGACAGGAAGATTTGATAAAAGTTTGTTGAAGGCCTATGCTCATTGGGGAGCTAAAGGGTGGAGAAGATGAGAGGTAGCCGTATGCTTGTCACAATCGAAATGAAAAGAAGAATTGCAATTAGCTTTACTAAATACCGGTACAAAACATATTTTGTTTATACAAAAAAAAAATTTTTTTTAACGTACGCCCGCTATTACTCGAGGCGAAATCTCAGGTTAGTATGTTTAACCTGAGACTGATTTTACGTGAATATCTTATTTTCCCTGTACGCTGACAGGTGTCCACCCATTAGAGCTGGGTCGGCTAAGGAGCCATTCAGGTTATTCCAGTCCCTGGTCGACGACACTTCTTCAAATGCCATGGCCAGGGCTGGAATTAATCCAGTCCAAATCCCGGTCGACGACACTCTTTCAAATGTCTCGCCCGGGTTTGAACCTAGAGTTTATAAAATAAAATAGCATATGGGAAATTATTGAAAATATTAAACTACAATTAACTCAGGCATAGGGCCTATTGTAAGAGCCGCGGTAGCATAGTGGTTAGCGCACTCGCTTCCTAGCTCAGTGGTCTATGGTTCGATCCCCAGATGAGGAGGGATTTTTTTAGGCCGCAAACGGCGCCTGGGTCGACCCAGCCCCAATTGGGTACCAGAGCAACTCTGGGAAGGTTAAGGCGGCTGGCGTGATGCTGACCACAACACCCCTAGTGTGCCGATGGTCAAGAAAATATGGGCCTAACACCATATTCCCAATATGCTTCAATGGGCGTGTAACGGGGTCCTTTACCTTTTATTTTTTAAATTGTAAGAATTAGAAGAAACTAATGAAAGCCAGTACACTGAAATGATTAGACTGGTCAGCAGAACCTGCTATCTTTTGATCTCTGTGCTACTCCCATTGAGATAGGTGGCTTTAGTTGGGCGCCGTGTTGAATACTGAAATGTTTTAAGCAATTCAGATCTAATTAGAACTAGATAGTGTAAACTGGAATGTCATTCGTACATTGTTTAATGTTTGGGCCATTATGAGACACTGAGAGCCATGGATCCAGACCTCCAGGGCGACCTAGAGTTTGCTGGGAGAACAATATTAGACAATCTCTGAAGGACCGAGGACTAGATGGGAACCAGGCCAGAAGGAAGACAGCCGATAGGATAGTATGGTGCTCTATCTCTGACAAACCTCCACACCCCAGGGTAGAAGATGAACGATTAAGCAGTAAGTAGTAGTAGTAGTAGTAGTCATTCCTGGAAGAACGGCAATACCGGATCGACCCATTCTGAGACTTGTTGAGTTGGATTAGTGAGCTCCAGTTTCTTGGTAAGAAGTTAGCATACAATAAATCAGAGTACAAACATCTCAAAACTCAACAGGGTGACGGGAGATATACTCAAAAACAGGGAAGAGATGCACCAACAAATCTTAGAAAATGCCACACCTATCGCCAGAGAATTTACAGTCTGGGAAAACAACAAATGTAAGGTACTCTATAGAAAAAAGGAACACTATATACCCAAATTATAACCCATATGGGGTTGAACCGGGAATCCCGTGCACAAAACAAAATCCAATGGTCTGTGCAAGGTCCTAGAATAAATAACAACAACTATCTTGGTGTGGCAAGCAATGGTCTGTGCAAGGTTCTAGAATAAACAACAACAACTATCTTGGTGTGGCAAGCAATGGTCTGTGCAAGGTCCTAGAATAAACAACAACAACTATCTTGGTGTGGCAAGCAATGGTCTGTGCAAGGTCCTAGAATAAACAACAACAACTATCTTGGTGTGGCAAGCATGTAAATGATCCTCACATCTGGTTTCAAGCTAGAAGGGGACAGGAGTGGCATAGTGAGCATTCCTCGCAATCCATATCTCCAGATATTCACATTAATGGTTCTGATTCTGAGCTGTCCCAAGGAATCGTCACATCCTGCAAAGAACTATTGGCCAGTTCCCCTCATCATCATCATCACTTTCCTTTGCGTTGCCTATGGAGCATGGAACCACCACTTTATCTGGTCCCCTTGCAGGAAGCGTGGACCAAGCAGTCACACGCTCTTGCGGTGGTGGTTGATGTGACAATTTATTTTACAGGATGACGTTTCCAGCCCCATGTTCAACCTCATACTAGTCGCCTCCCCTCACCTTCATTTATAGTGAGATCTCCATGCACACAACCAATCACATAAAAGCCGGAGTTAAGTCTGGGGCTCAAGCGATTTCTCCAAGCTTAGTGTACAATCCTGGACCTTTTTAAAGTGTTTCACTACAGGGGAAATCGCGATGCTGTGCCACTCTGGTTTGGCTACTCAATCCCTGAAGCGCTGGCCAGGCAACACGAAGGATGCCTGTATCCAGGATACACCGCGTGAAGATGCTTCAGGATTTTAGTAAGAAATCTGTTCCTGGAATGAACACGAAAGCAGCTTGAATTCTTTTGCATCCCAACTGCAAGGTATGCATTGTAAGTTGACACTGGTTGATGATACAATTTGATTTACCTTTCGAATCCTCTGAGTTTAACATCAAGTGTAATATATTGTATACATTGTTTTACGCTAAAGAGTTTTCACGTTACCCGTCTCTTTCAACCACGAACCATGTGCATGGTACTGTCCATTATATCAGGAAGCTTCTTTTTATATAACAGGTAAAGGTAGTCCCATAGCAGATTCTGCCGTAGGGGAGTGAAGTGTTAGAGACTTCAATATTCCAGCTTTACGAGGTGGGGGTGACCAGTTCTTGTTGAGGTTTTTGTGCTTTTCCGCCAGCACTGTGGAGTCGGGAGTCACAGAGTCGTGGAGTCGTGGAGTTGGTTGTTTGTTAGTTGAGTCGGAGATGGTACAAAATGTCCGGATTCCGAATTTTATGCCACATGAGTAGTAACAAGCATGGGAAACTAAGAGCCAGAGATCCAGGACTACCCAAAGTCCGCTGGGAGGACAACATTTCACAATCTTTGAAGGACCAAGGACTAGAATGAAACCACGCCAGGAGCAAGACAGCCAATAGAATAGTATGGCGCTCTCTCTTACAAACCTCTACACCTCATGGTAGAAGAGGAACGAATAAGTAAGTAAGTAGTAACAACAACAACAACAACAACAAAAACTGTAGTCGGACTTCTAAAATGTCAGGAGTCAGAATAGGAAAACCTTGCATTTCACAGTTGTTCTAATTCTAGGCTTCCTTTCTGACATGCCATCTTCTGTTAGACAAAAGTGTATTTATAGCAATCCTGCAAGTGTTACTGTCCTGTCAGTCCTCAGACATGTTGCCTATTCTTGAAAGCCATACCTGACCACCGGTTTTTTTAAATTTTTTTATACTCTATGTGATTTTAATCTTTGACTTCTCAAATCTGAAAGTATAACCATCATGATTTCCCTTTTGGTTCCCAGTGGAGCATGGGACCACGCGGGGCAGACGGCCCCTCTCGTACACCCTTTAGTACGCCACTGTTCATACTTTCTACATTTTTGTAGGAAATACTCGTTATTGTTATTATTATTATTATTGACATTCTGCACAGTAAGGTTCTTCTATTCTAAAATAACCTATCCCCAGTTGTAGGCTAAGTAGTTTCTTATTGCTTGGAATTTTTAGTTTTATGGATGTCGTGAATTATTCTAATCCCCATATATAAATTAAAACGTAAATGCAAAGCCTAACAAATAAATTTAATAAAAGGAAAGAAGAATGGTAAAGAACAGTGCTGTCACAATGCCTGTACTCGAAATCCCCATTGTTTTCTACTTCGTCGGCAAATTGTAACGCTTTCACGTTGATAGTAAAAGCCTACTGTGTCGCTGCACGCTTTCTTCAATGAAACGTGTACTGTATTTCTTGGAAAAACCTTGAGATACGCAAGCTGATCAATGACCTAAATTTAATATTTCATTCATTCCATTTTATACACGGCGTAACTAAAAGACAGATGGACTAAAGGATAGAGAGAAGGGAGAGGCAGAAAGCAGGGACACCTGCAACACTAAACATGCGTCGCGCGATACACAATTGCTGCCATCACGCGTGTAAGGCCACATGCACTAACTTTATTTCAAATCGACAGTGATAAAATTCACTACCCATACCAGAGTTAGGTTTTAAAATCCTGAAAAACGCTTATTGGGAATTATGACATTATACCGGTTTACGTTTGAAAACATGACAGTACCCAGACACCACATGGGGATTGAAGTGAACAGGAGGTGGTAGAAAATGCACATTTTGAACGCAGCCACCTAGCTCCCTTAAATTCGTATATTTGGGTTCCTTAGGGTTTGCTGACAAAGAATATGTAAAACGTTACGCAAATAGTCTAGGAATTACCAAGTTATGGCCAAAATAAAATAGTGGGGGTGCCTGACAGCATGAAATCATTTCTGCTCATAAAATTTTTTTATAACGTGTTTGAAAAAACATTACGTTACGGAAATAGCCTACCATGTTAACTCCTATTTGATTGGAGCGCAACAAATGAAAGACTAAACACGATTGGTCGGACTATAAATACTATCTTGTGTTGTCAGGGGAAACGTGAGAAAGGGGGACTTTTTTGAAAAGATGTGTAGACATGGTTTGATTGGGTAGAGCTACGAATATACTCAATTCAGAGCGTCTGTTCATTGCCACATCTTGTAATAAACCTACTAAGAAACAGTACGTTGAGCACCAGTGTATATTTTTTATAAAATAAAGCCTGGGACATCGGCAGATCGGAGTTGTGCTATATTCATTGCCAGTCAACGAAACTGTTTATTATTATTTCCATGAATTGTGGGACCGTGGTCTTAAAGTTATTGAGCAGCACCTGGTCAGAGCTTTGCTGAAGCCAGAGGTGGACAGCATACTCCTTGGTCCATATAGCAACCAGTGGGGTGGCTCCAGAACTCATTAAAGTAATCAAGCAGAGGAGTCTTTTACTGCAGTCATCACGCAAGATAAGAGAGTGTGGCCATGGAGCTCAACATTATGTACCCCCATCTTAAAATGACATTATAAACTAAAATTAAGAGGGGAATTTAATTGTTTTAATACCAGGAACTGAGAACATCTCCAATACTAGTTCCAATAGAAACAAACTATTGAAGTCATGATGACAAATACCAACAGAGCTTGAACAAAACAAAACCAGTATTACCTCATATTTATACTACACAACTGACACACATAGGATACCATTAATAATATATGTCACTATAAGAATCATATTAATAAATTCTGTACATATAACTTGTAATTAAAATTGATTGTGATTCCTGGTTCCCTTTGTATTTGAATCAGGACACATATACATTCATGACAGCACTGAATACATATTGTTATTTGAAAAGTTATCAGTGACTCCTTTAAGATATCCTCTTAGAGTGTTATATGTATGTGAGTGTCACAGTGTTGTCAAGTGTGGTGGAATAAATTAAATTGTTTATCTGTCTGTTGTTGTTATGACTTACACTTCATCATACACATACCCTAGACATATAACGTAGTCATCACACTATTCCAGAATAATTCTGACTGAGGTATACATATGTGGCAGTAAGTAAGGTTATCTATAATACACTACTCTTATTAGATATAGATACCTTCACAGCTGATCTCAGTCAGTACAATAAGTCCCCTATAAATATTTATAACATCCCACTTTACCACATATATTGGGGTCTCGCCCTCGGGATTTTGAATCTTTCCCTATTACAAATATTGGGGGTAACTCACTTCAGGGAATAATAAGAATTAAAAGGTATCCTTGGGTGAAAATAAATAAGGTTGAGCTCACAGTGCCTGTGTTGTCTTGAGTTAATTAGTCATAGATAAAATTGTTTAGACATTTATCTGTTAGACAATGGCCGACCTGGCAAAATTTCGATCTGCTGCTGTACAGACTGCGAAAGAGTTAGGAATGGACGGGCAAATTATGATTTCTTATGTCACTGCTGAATGTGACAAATATATTGAACGGGAAGAAAGAAGATTAGAAAAAGAGGCCGAAAGAAAATTAGAATCTGAAAGATTGGCCGAAGATAAGAGAATAGAAGCTGAAAAAGAGATTAAGAGGTTGCAGATTGAGGCTGAGGCTAAGAGGTTGCAGATTGAGGCTGACAAAGAGGTTAAAGCATTGGAGGCAGAAAGAGAAGACAAAAGATTAGCTGCAGAAGAAAGAAGATTAGCTGCAGAGAGGGAAGCAGAAAAGGAGGAGAAGAGATTACAAAGGGAACATGAGTTACGACTAAGGGAGTTTGAGTTTCAAGGCCATGCTCCTGAAAATGGTGCCAGTCCCTTTGCCTCTGATGCTACTGCTAGCCAGGGAGCCTCAACCTCAGCTATGAATTTTCATTTAGATCATTTTGTTGAGAAAGACGATGATATAGAGAGCTATCTAAATAGGTATGAACTATTAGCTACCACATATGGGTTAGAGAGAGAAAGGTGGAGCTTAAAGTTATCTCAGGGACTTCGTGGGGCAGCTTATGAAGTTTTTGCAAAAATGAGCAGAAGTGATCAGGAAAATTATGACATGCTAAAGCAGGCTCTTTTGTTAAGATATGAAAAGAATGCAGAATTTTATAGGAAAAAAATTTAGGAATGCTAAACTACTGTCAGGTGAAACCTATCACCAGTTCTCTGCACGAATAGAGACATACTTGGAGAAATGGACTTCTCTGGGGAAAACCCAAGATCTTAAGGAAATGGTCCTTATAGAGCAATTAAGAGAGTCCATGGCTCCAGACCTGAGAAAGTTTCTCATGGAACAAGGTGCAGAGAGGCTGGGTGAGTTGCTAAATGTTGCTGAAAGGTATCAAGCAGCTCAAGCAGAGGTAACAGGTAATAAAAAGAAACAAGTGGATAACTTTAGGGCACCACAGAACTTTAATAAATTTGATCCTAGGGATCAAAACAAAGGTAAGCACCAGTTTGATAGGCCACGGTATGAAAATAAAAATAAAACCCCACAATTCGATGAAAGGAAATATGATGAAAGAAAATCTTACAACCAAGGAAAAAGGTGGTGTAAAAATTGTAAGATGAACAATCATGACACTGACCATTGTAGAAGGAAACCTGTGTACATGGCAACCCTTCAGGTCAGGTCGACCTCAAGACAGGAGGAGGATATTATGTTGAATACCACTCCAGAAGAGATGAGGAAGGCACAGGCTGGGGACAAGACCCTCAAGCCTTGTTTCAGGAAATTGTCAACTTGTCATACAACTCCAGGCAAGGGAGATTTTTACATGAAAAACAAGTTGATGTATAGGAAGACTGGAGCTAGATCCAAAGGTCAGGGACAGCTGGTACTTCCTAAAAGATATAGGGCAGACTTAATAAGGAGCCTACATGTGAAACCAGATGGGGACCATGAGAAGATAGGTACCATCATCCAAAAGGTGGCTCACAATTATTATTGGCCCAAAGCAAGATGGGACATTGAGAATTTTGTAGAAAGGTGTAGCATAGCACATGAGGGAACACCCACAAGTGGGAACATTGATCAGGACCTGGACACGCCAAGGGGCAAAAGTAGGCCTGAAAATACAAAGAGATATAAATTTGATAAGGTGGACCAAAGGGAATGGGAAGCCCCTTTTCACGGACAAGCTTCACTTAACTGTTTTACAATGGCCACTATGCGGAAAGTGCAGAAGGATGTCTTACCCCAGGATAAGCCGAAAATCCCTCAATCGGACTTAAACAAACTGGAGGAAGAGGATGTAGAGAGGAAATCTCTCATCAAGAATTTTAAGTGGGGAGAAAGCCCCAGGAAAAGAATTGGTAGCGGTCGTTTTGTGAATGATAATTCAGGGAAGAAAAATCATCACTATAGCGCTTCGAGTGGAAGAGACCATACCGGTGCATGGACAAATAGGTCCACAAAATTAAAGGTCCATATGTAGCTTTGTTAAGAACGTGGACTGATGAAAAGGCAGAGGAAAACATTACATCTTCATACCAATATGTGAATGAGCTGACCACTCGGTTAAAAACTGGCTGGAAACTTGCCAATGAAAATTTGAAACAAGCCAGGAAGAAACATGCTGCCTATTATAACAGGAAGGCGAAAGACAGAGATTTGGCTGTGGGAGAGAAGGTACTGCTTCTTCTCCCCGGGAGTCAGAATAAGTTACAGATTGGATGGCAAGGTCCATATACAGTTTTAGAGAAGGTGTCTAGAACAAATTATAAGATAGATAAGAAGGGGAAAGAAAAAATCTATCATGTGAATCTCCTGAAGAAATATTTGGAAAGAGAACATCAGGAAGAGACACACTTGTTGACCTTGTCCATCGCCATGGAGATGAAAAAGGAACCACTTTCATCATTTGAATATCCATTACACCCCTGTGAGACAGCAGCACAGGTGAAAATCAGTACACATTTAACAAAAACTCAGAAAGAGAGAGTGCAACAGGTTCTAAATAATCATGCAGAGGTGTTAACAGACCGACCAGGGCATACAAACCTATTGGAATATGATATGAAACTGATAGACCCCACACCTGTCTGTATGAAACCATATTCGATTCCGTTTGCTAAGGAGAAAGCTTTGAAGGAAGAGATAGACTATCTGTTGAAGGAAGGAATTATTTCGCACAGTGAATCCTCATATAGTTCCGGTGTTGTACTCTTAAGGAAGCCCTCTGGAGAACATAGACTCTGTATAGATTACAGGAGACTGAATGCTATTACAGAAGGACAGGTGGATCCATTGCCGGATACAAATCAGCTGTTTGCCAGACTAAATAAAGCTAAATATTTCTCAAAAGTGGATCTGAGTAAAGGATACTATCAGATTCCAGTAAAGCCTGAGGTTAGACCATACCTAGCTTTTAGTACCTCAGAAGGACACTATGAGTTTAATAGATTGCCATTTGGATTGAAGAATGCGCCTAGTGTCTTCTCTAGAATGATGAGAAAATTATTGGACCCTCTGAATAATCCATGTATAACAAATTTCATGGATGATATCCTTATAGCAACAGAAACATTTGAGGAACACATTGACTCTCTGAAGATGCTGTTTGATCGACTTAGGGAAGCAAATTTAACAGCCCGACCAACCAAATGTTGCGTTGGATGTAAAGAATTGGAATTTTTGGGACACACAGTTTATCAGGGAAACATGACCCCTGACCCAAAGAATTTAGAGAAACTAAAGAAAGCCCCGAGACCACAAACCAAGAAGGACGTGAGATCCTTTGTCTCATTATGTGGTTTCTACCAGAAGTATATCAAAAACTTTAATTCCATATGTGCACCGTTAACTGATTTGACACGTAAAGGACATCCAGATCGCATTACATGGACACCACAATGTGAAATGGCTTACCAAGAATTGAAGGAAAAGCTCACAAGTAAACCTATTTTGAAATTACCTGACTTAAGTCAAGAATTCATAGTAAGGACGGATGCCAGTAATATTGGGTTGGGTGCAACTCTACTACAGAAATCAGATGCATTGGATGGGGAATTAAGCCCAGTGGCATATGCTAGCAGAAAATTGAATAAAGCTGAAATCAACTACTCAACTAGCGAAAAAGAATGTCTTGCAGTAATATGGGCAATAAAGAAATTCAATATTTATCTGTATGGGAAGGCATTTAAGTTGCAAACGGATCACAAACCTTTATCGTTTCTAGCCCAGGCTAGGCATGAGAACTCTAGGTTACTCCGATGGTCCTTGCTTTTGGCTCCCTATAATTTTAGCATTGAGTATATATCTGGAAAAACAAATTTGGGAGCGGATTTTTTAAGCCGCCATCCGTGTGATGAGAATCACCGTAAACCCCAGAAATAATAATAAATTTCTCTATGTGTATATAGAATAAAGGACTGACATATAATGTCTGTTTTAAGAGGGGAGATGTCGTGAATTATTCTAATCCCCATATATAAATTAAAACGTAAATGCAAAGCCTAACAAATAAATTTAATAAAAGGAAAGAAGAATGGTAAAGAACAGTGCTGTCACAATGCCTGTACTCGAAATCCCCCTTGTTTTCTACTTCGTCGGCAAATTGTAACGCTTTCACGTTGATAGTAAAAGCCTACTGTGTCGCTGCACGCTTTCTTCAATGAAACGTGTACTGTATTTCTTGGAAAAACCTTGAGATACGCAAGCTGATCAATGACCTAAATTTAATATTTCATTCATTCCATTTTATACACGGCGTAACTAAAAGACAGATGGAATAAAGGATAGAGAGAAGGGAGAGGCAGAAAGCAGGGACACCTGCAACACTAAACACGCGTCGCGCGATACACAATTGCTGCCATCACGCGTGTAAGGCCACATGCACTAACTTTATTTCAAATCGACAGTGATAAAATTCACTACCCATACCAGAGTTAGGTTTTAAAATCCTGAAAAACGCTTATTGGGAATTATGACATTATACCGGTTTACGTTTGAAAACATGACAGTACCCAGACACCACATGGGGATTGAAGTGAACAGGAGGTGGTAGAAAATGCACATTTTGAACGCAGCCACCTAGCTCCCTTAAATTCGTATATTTGGGTTCCTTAGGGTTTGCTGACAAAGAATATGTAAAACGTTACGCAAATAGTCTAGGAATTACCAAGTTATGGCCAAAATAAAATAGTGGGGGTGCCTGACAGCATGAAATCATTTCTGCTCATAAAATTTTGTTATAACGTGTTTGAAAAAACATTACGTTACGGAAATAGCCTACCATGTTAACTCCTATTTGATTGGAGCGCAACAAATGAAAGACTAAACACGATTGGTCGGACTATAAATACTATCTTGTGTTGTCAGGGGAAACGTGAGAAAGGGGGACTTTTTTGAAAAGATGTGTAGACATGGTTTGATTGGGTAGAGCTACGAATATACTCAATTCAGAGCGTCTGTTCATTGCCACATCTTGTAATAAACCTACTAAGAAACAGTACGTTGAGCACCAGTGTATATTTTTTATAAAATAAAGCCTGGGACATCGGCAGATCGGAGTTGTGCTATATTCATTGCCAGTCAACGAAACTGTTTATTATTATTTCCATGAATTGTGGGACCGTGGTCTTAAAGTTATTGAGCAGCACCTGGTCAGAGCTTTGCTGAAGCCAGAGGTGGACAGCATACTCCTTGGTCCATATAGCAACCAGTGGGGTGGCTCCAGAACTCATTAAAGTAATCAAGCAGAGGAGTCTTTTACTGCAGTCATCACGCAAGATAAGAGAGTGTGGCCATGGAGCTCAACATTATGTACCCCCATCTTAAAATGACATTATAAACTAAAATTAAGAGGGGAATTTAATTGTTTTAATACCAGGAACTGAGAACATCTCCAATACTAGTTCCAATAGAAACAAACTATTGAAGTCATGATGACAAATACCAACAGAGCTTGAACAAAACAAAACCAGTATTACCTCATATTAATACTACACAACTGACACACATAGGATACCATTAATAATATATGTCACTATAAGAATCATATTAATAAATTCTGTACATATAACTTGTAATTAAATTGATTGTGATTCCTGGTTCCCTTTGTATTTGAATCAGGACACATATACATTCATGACAGCACTGAATACATATTGTTATTTGAAAAGTTATCAGTGACTCCTTTAAGATATCCTCTTAGAGTGTTATATGTATGTGAGTGTCACAGTGTTGTCAAGTGTGGTGGAATAAATTAAATTGTTTATCTGTCTGTTGTTGTTATGACTTACACTTCATCATACACATACCCTAGACATATAACGTAGTCATCACACTATTCCAGAATAATTCTGACTGAGGTATACATATGTGGCAGTAAGTAAGGGTATCTATAATACACTACTCTTATTAGATATAGATACCTTCACAGCTGATCTCAGTCAGTACAATAAGTCCCCTATAAATATTTATAACATCCCACTTTACCACAATGGATGCCGGTCACTTTCTTGTTGGAGTCCTGAACAACTTATATGGACGTCTTCCCTTCAGACTTCCATCTAACGCTACTGACCATTCACCAGTTACTATTCTTTTAATTAAGGTGTTGATCTCTGTTATACTCATCCCCATGCGTGGAGGCATATCTGGAGTCATCGTTATCGTTATTGTTGAACAGAATCGACACCACTGCACTCCGGGCAAACCCATCGGTGCTCAGTCTCCCTCAGTAAATGTCGAAGAGTGTGAATGCTAACTGTTCCTGTAGCTCGCTGGTTGTATACATGATGGATGCATCCTCTCATACGTCCATCTCTGCTAGACTTACGTTTGATGCCGCATTCCAATAATCTTAACCTTGTTGATTTGCAGTGTCATTCAGGCGATCATTTATTGTTCTCAGTATCTCTCCCTTATCCATATACTGTGCCCCCACTGAGGGTGCTCTTTATGCTAGTCTGTCAGCTCTCTAATTGCTGCGTACCCTTGCATGACCATGACAGTAGATTCACACCAGTTCCTGCAGATTCGAAGCTTCTATGAATGTTTTCCATTCATGCCATAGCCAACTATTTTGAACCTTTCGAATCATGGACTGAGAGTCTGACACAATGACTGCCTTTGTTAATGGAGTTTCAGTTAGCCACCTTAAGGTTGCAGTAGCTGCCTCTATCTTCATTCTCATGCTGGACGTTGTTATCTTGTAAGCCCCGCTGTGTTCTGCAACGATTCTGCCAATTTTTCTAGCAGAGAAGCCCCAACCTTATTTCTCACCATGGATCACAGACCCATCAGTATACACAATGGCATCATTATCCCCGGCATGATCATGTATCTATTGATTATTTTCCAGTTCTGCTTTCCTATTGCCCCAAGTTCTTCACTCTCTGCCAAGGCTGTTGATGACTTATTGGTAGTTAACCCAGTTCTCATCTGACATACTCTACTCTTCCCCTTTGAATATATTTTCAACTGTGGTCACCTTCTTGATCGTTGTCTCTGCCTGTGTGGTGGGTTTTGATGTTATGAAATGATGTTGATATTTTTCCTTAATGTACTGAATGAGGCCAGCTGTGAAGGTCCCTGATTATAACAAAGGTAGGGTTGAGTATCAGGGTACCTTTCTGCTACCACCTTATGGCCTCAAGCAGACTTATTCTTGACTAGTATGAATGATAGCTACGTCTAATGTCTAGGGATATGCAAGTGTGGTGTGATGGTACTTTAACAATAATACACCTCTACACAAACAAGTATTAAGGTCTATGATTAAAGGAAATAACACCTCGGATAAATTTATACAATTAATAATTTTCTGTATGATTTATTTGGTCCTGAACCTAGT
Organism: Oreohelix idahoensis; assembly: GCA_024509875.1. Classification (NCBI taxonomy): domain Eukaryota; kingdom Metazoa; phylum Mollusca; class Gastropoda; order Stylommatophora; family Oreohelicidae; genus Oreohelix; species Oreohelix idahoensis. Next base: position 112,731 of record JAMPIV010010669.1, read on the forward strand.
ATTCTTCTGGTCAGGACTTTTAAAAATGAAAAAAATTCAAGATATATATATATATACAAATGTAAATTTAGACCCACAGGGACAAGTGTCCAAACAAATACTGTTAAATTATACTTAATAGTGTTACTAAAATCTATCTATAACTGGTTTCTAACACTGGATGGCTGTTTGGGATTCTTATAATCACTCCCAGTCTCTTTAAAATACACTGTCTCTGTTAATTTCACTAGGGAAATGTTTTATTTCTTGAATACAGGGGTATGCTGCTCTTATAGCTGATGTACTGTTAGGGTACCAGATATTTCACTTATCTGGCCCACTGGAACTGTCTGAATTCTTTCTGCCGAATGACCACTGCTCCAAAAGTAATAGGGGGGAAACTGGCGAACCCTATCACTAATGGACTCCAAAACTCCTCAACAGCTTTCACATAGAACTCTGGCATCGGACTAGTGCCAGATAAGACCCTGTAATAATGAAACAATGTCTCCTGGGTGATATCTTATTTAGACTGCGTTTTATATACAAAAGAACATACATAAGAAATAAAGAGCTGGGTCATATCCAATGGACCAATCCAGCACATCCATTCCACAGTGTACCAGTGTTGTTCACATGTCTCTCTTACAAAGGCGGCACTGCATCTGCAATAATCTTATTAATCTTTCTTTTCTACCATACAATGGGATAGGTGAGCTGTGTCCCTCTGGTCACCTAAGAAAACATTTTATTTCACAAAACATGTTGTTGAGCTCTTTTTAGATTACTGGTGTTAGCTAGTGGTAGGTGTATCAGGGTACTAGCATCGTTACGCGAATGATCCATAAAAATGACAAAGAGCTATTCAACAAACTCCAACGAGTGGCAGGCAAATTGGCCAATACTGGGCTATACTCAACTCGTTGGTAAAAGTTCATATAACACTGACAAACAACATTTTTCTTTCTTATATAAGAATAAGTGTTCTTAGGTCAGTTTCTTGCGCTGATTTCAAATCTGAAATCCGTTTATCTCTATCACGTCGGGTTCTTAAGATATTTGTGAATAAATATATTTTTGGGAAACCGTTATGTGCACCGTTTCATTTTTACTATATAACTTATTAAAAATTAATAAAAAGCAACATAATTCTACTTTTTATACTGCTAAAAGATGCATGACATATGTTACGCGATTTTTCAAATAGTTACTGTATTTTGAAATAATTCTGAGCAAAATATGGCTTCTAGAAGTTGTAGAAATTCGGCTGATCTGTTCTGTTACGTGTGCGGATATTTTACCGATCGTGTTGACCAGAAAAACTTTACACCATTACTAAAGAAAGCATATGAACTTTATTTCGAATCGAAAGTTGATGATACAAATAAATCTTGGAAGCCAAATGCAGTTTGTTCGATACATTGGCAGGTTGGTTACGAAAATCGCCGAAGCATAAGTCGATGCCTTTTGGAGTGCCAGTAATATGGCGTGAACATACAAACCACACTACTGATTGTTACTTCTGCTTGACAAATATCCATGGTTTCACTTTTAAAACTAGAAAGTCTGTGGTTTATCCAAATATTGAATCGGTTTCGAAACCAGTGCCTCATGATCCAATCACGTGTCCGATCCAAGTACCACCAGAACAATATCCGTTGGACGTAAATGAACCATCAGAAAGTGATAGTTTACCTGCTTTAGAAACTAATTCTGACTCAGATTACATACCTGTGAATGATAGTGTTTACTTAATTAACAATTCAGAACTTTCAGATCTAATACGTGATCTCGCTCTTACCAAAGGACAAGCGGAATTACTCGGTTCGCGACTGAAAGAATGGAATCTTTTAGCGGCCAATACTCCGATATCTAAATTTCGTCATAGACACAGAGAACTTGTTCAATACTTTGAGATGGATGATGACATTTGCTATTGCAAAGATGTAAACGGTCATGAGCACATAGTCAACGAATGGCTATTTTTCATCGATTCTTCCAAGACTAGTCTAAAAGCCGTGTTATTGCATAACAGAAATTTTATTTCATCAATTCCAGTCGCCTACTCTGTTCATATGAAAGAAACTTATGACAATATGGCTATACGTTTGGAAAAAATAAAGTACAATGACTACCAATGGCGGATTTGTGGAGACATAAAGGTCATTGCAATTCTCACGGGCATGCAGACTGGGTATACTAAATTTTGTTGCTTCCGATGTGAATGGGACAGCCGCAACAGACAGGAACATTATGCAAGAAAGGTGTGGCCTATCCGGGATCGTATGCAGCTCGGGCATAAAAATGTAATACGCGAGCCATTAGTTAACAAAGACACCTTCATTTTACCACTGTTACATATAAAGTTAGGGCTCATGAAGAATTTTGTAAAAGCGTTAGATAAAACGAGCAAAGCTTTCACTTATCTTCGAGAAAAGTTTCCGCAAGTTAGCGATGCAAAGATAAAGGAAGGTATCTTTGTAGGACCTCAGATTAGGAAAGTTATTGCAGACAAACAATTCGAGAACTTGTTACATGGTAGTTAACTTCGCGCATGGATGGCATTCAAATCGATCGTCGATAACTTTCTGGAAAATCACAAATCTGTCGACTATGTTGCATATTGTTAAGCAGTGCATAGATGCATACATAATTATGGGCTGTAACATGTCCCTCAAAATCCATTTGCTCGATTCGCATCTTAACTTTTTCCCTGACAACCTTGGCGAAGTCAGCGATGAACACGGAGAATGATTCCATCAAGATATCGCCGTAATGGAGTCACGTTATCAAAGACGGTGGAGTGTGACCATGCTTGCCGATTATTGTTGGATGCTTCATCGCGATGTACCACATGCCATTCACCGACGAAAGTCGACTGCAAAGAAATTCAAGCCTACATAACTGTTATACTTCTTGTACGAATGATGTTGTAATACTGTATGCGTTGTTAAAAAACTTCAATTGCGTATTTCTAGAGATCCCGACCTGATAGAGAAAAACGGTTTGCAGATTTAAAAACAGCGCATTAAAATTGACCAGAAAAACATAGAAATGTTAGAGAAAGAAAAAAAAAGTTTTTTTTTGTTAGTCAGTGTAATTTATTGACGTGGCACAGAAGACGTTCAAATAGGACGATACATCGTTTGACGTGGACGATTAACAATTATGCATGGTAGTAATACAATGTACAGTTTCTGATAATAATTATAGATCCTTAATTATAGATAATTATAGATCTGCAGAATGGGAGAAGATCGGCTACCACGACAAGCATGGGAAACAAAGAGCCAGGGATCCAGACCTCCAGGACGACCCAGAGTTCGCTGGGAGGACAACTACCGAGGACATGGAACCAGGAAGAAGATTGTGAACGACTAAGTAAGTAGTAAGTATTATAGATCCTCTGCAGATCCATTACAAACCAAGTTCTTTTCTACCCAAGTGATTGTGGTTCACTAAATGTTACTATCAGTGAGACGTTAAAGCAATGTCCGTTGACCTTCTTCAAGGACATCTACCATAGTAAACAGCTTCATACTGATGAATGACGTTTCCATACAGTAACTTGTCTTAATCCAAGACTTCCTTGTTTCAATACTTCACACAGTTAATAAGATCCATGTAGTTATACATAAAAAATACAAATAGGTTAGAGACTTCCTTTGGCTAACCTCTCTACTATATGCCAAGACCTGGACGTTGGCATTATGGAATATAATGTTCAAAATACGATCAAATACATTCTTCGCTCGTAGGACTTTCCACTATGATAGATCTAAGTGAGGCTAAGATCTCTACCGTTCCATTCTAGGAACCCAGCAAATATGGATTCCCGCTAGACTCCAGTGATGAGTAGCCATTTCACTTAACCATCAATATATTAATAACATGAGGGCTCAAAACAACTTACGTATAGAACTGGATGTTGGCTTCTACCGGAAGACCAAACAATCCTTCATAAACAATTCATCCACAGAATTGTATAGAATAAAATCAACACACGGACAGTAAGTCCGACTTCCCCTTTCCAAATCCTGACGTCATCTCCCCAAACTAGGTAACCCGTGCGCCAAGAGCAAACTCACACTCTGCATAGTGCACGCCCGTGCGTGAATAAATCGAACGCACAAATAATATAACTATATCACGACTGGTGCGTACTCTGGCAGGACCATAGACTGCCCACTATGTAAACAGTACGCAACACATGTGCATTTACAAAACTGGCAATGTGTTTCATCTTAATTCCCCTTCAAGCCCTGCATAAATCAGCTTGGGACCTGATTACTTAGTCGTGATGGCAGCATCTCTCACTCACATTTTTAAACAAAATATATATGAATAATGTCGGTCTTACCAGAATTCAATGAAAAAAACACAGGTACGTTGAATAGCAGATTCCAGATGTACTGCTGGCTGGACTGTGATGCCTATACTTTCATATATATTTGCTTTATTAACCCCTTAAGGCCCAGCGGCCCATTTATGACCCAGCATACATAACTCTATAATAGTGTTATAATAAAACAAGTATTAATTCCCACTTGGTCAAATTTGGGTTATTTCATAAGCAAATGAACGGCCTTCAAATTTTTATAGAAAGTTACATTCTAAAATGCGTATTCAGTCTTAGAAACATGAGTTCAGTATAAAATTTAGCTTTCAATTATAGATTCTCTTGGGCCTTAAGCAGTAAATTCTACATTCTACAGTACAATGCTATACACAGTGCTATTATCGATATGTATAAGGCTCAATACCTTCCATTTGCGGTGTCTACGCCGCATCCTCGGCATCTCGTGGAAAGATAAAGTGACAAATGTCGAGGTGTTGTCACGTGCTGGCCTTCAAAGTATGTATACGCTGCTTAGACAGCGCAGACTTCGCTGGCTTGGCCATGTTCGCCGCATGGAAGATGGTCGCATCCCAAAAGATATCTTCTACGGACAATTAGCAGATGGCAAGAGAACAGTTGGGCGACCACAGCTGAGGTTCAAAGATGTGTGCAAGAGAGATATGAGGGCACTGGACATGGATCCAGCAACATGGGAGGATGAAGCTGCCGATAGCACTAAGTGGCGATGCTATTTACGGCACCACCTCAGATTGGGCGAAGAGAGGCTCACACAAGAAGCAGAGGTGAGGAGAAAACGTCGAAAGGAGCACCAGGAAAATAAGCAGCTGAGGGCTGCCACCTCAGGGGCGCATTCCCATAGTCAGTTATGACTGAAGGGGCTATTATTATTATTATTATTATTATATATACTGTGTGTATATATATATACATATATATATATATATATATCTATATATATATATATATATATATATATATATATATATATATATATATATATATATATATATATATATATATATATATATATATATATGGAAGTGAACCTCTGTCCGTGAGGCTAATTACACCCTCATTGACTCTTGAAATCATCCACACACTTCCAGGGATTCCTTCTGTGGTGAAACATGTTGAGAACCCAGCATTGCACACTAAGCTTGGAGGAGTTACTTAGCTCCAGACGTAACTTTGGCTTTTACCTGGTTGGCTGCAAACTGGGGAAGTTGGAGTTGAAAGTGGCTCTGTGTAGGAATTGACAATTCATTGGATGAGCCCAAAACTACAGCGTAGATAATACCAAGGAGTCTTTAACTTGGTAGTGGCTGAAAAAAGATCGAGAAGCTCAGCAGCCACAGTGAAGCAACAAGAACAAAAACAAATACTCACCCCCCACATTAATGCGATTTATATAAGATCTACTTTTCTTTGCTTCTTTATCCGCCTTTTCACTTCCGTCTGTGCACTTGTGAAGATGATCAAGCTTTTAAAATAGAACATCTTCTACAGTACACGAACGTATTTACCAGAAATATATTATCTGCTATATCTGGTGGGACCTCAAGATGCAGCAATAGTGAATGCAGTCAGCGACTCATAGCTTGACTGCCTGCGTCAGGACCAGCGAACCAGAGCTGGTCAAGACCGCGCTCCACCTCCACGTGGTGGTCCTGGAAACAGTCTGCAGCAGTGCAGGCTGGCTGAGCGAGCACGGATCGAAATGGGAAGGCAAACCCGGTCCTTAAAAAATGCCGTGCAGAAGTCGGATGTGTCGACCGAAAGGTGCAGATATCACAGCTTAGGCGCAAACAGACACAACGCAACCACCGTCCTTTTCAGGACGAACGAGGAAGAAGAAGAAGAAGTATTGTTGCAAGCTACGGTACTGAAAGCGAGTTTTCTAAAATTTTCAGTTCATGGGGAAAATTGTTAATGCCTTCAGAATGAAAACCATCTCATCTGTTAAAATAGATGTGTAATCTGTGATACTATATATCTTTTACCGTATTCCACAAGGAATATAAATTCACTCCCTAATTTGTTATATTCTCCGTTAGATCCCTATAAGTAGGCCTACACTGTAAACCTGTCCTCTGTATTGGAGCGGTTTTTGATAATTGTATTGTTATATTTAAAAAAAAAAATATTTTCTGACTGAGCATGCTGTTGTATTAGCCTGTATTATTTCTCACTTATGGTGACTTGTTACATTGTTATAATTGTCGGTGTTAAAATGCAGACGTTGTATTACACTTTGAAGTCTACATGCTAATTTTTCTCTAATCCTGTCGTCTGTAAAATTGTGGCGTTTGTTTTTGTGACTGATAAATTGCTTTAATAATTTGTGTAGTACGTGTGAAGATTTGGTGCTAATAAAATTCTTTATATTCATTTCTATTTTGACAATTGTTACAAGTGACAAAAACATGTTTTTTTTTGTTTTTTTTTTTGAACTGTTGTATTTTAAAAAAAAAGCCAGCCAACCAAAAACGAGTTCCCAAACGACGGAAGTGAATTTATAACACGAACTAAGCGTGCTAGACGGTCACCGTTGAGAACTTGTGGATCTCGTGAGTGGTAAATCTGTGGTTTTTCAGTTTTTCGCAGCATCTGTGATTCTGTTATATGCCGCAGCAACAGGTAAAGGACAGGCACTTTCTAAGAAATATGAACATCCTACCAATAAGGGACAAGAGAAATGCCCATTAAGGGAAGAAAATATAAGAGAAGATAATGCGCTAGTGTATTTTTGGTAATATTGCGCTCGGCCTGTGTCAGCAGAAATATTTAGCTCTGATAAAACATGTTATTTGTAGGCCTATGTAGTGGTGATCTACGTTTCTCATGACGGTTTTACCAAAGCAAATGGTCAGGTTTTAAGACCATTCTTTTAAACTAAGGTAACGCATCCGATTTCGGCAGCACTTGTTAGAAAACCTGGAGACTTCCGATGTTTCAAACTACACTGTAGGCCTACTTCAAACGAAACCCTCTGGACCAAAATTTGGATTTGAACAACGTGTTAATAGATTATCGGTAGAGTCAGAGACGGCATTCTACAGTAAAATGCATTTACCATAACGATCCTTGAATGAATTCAATAACGTAAACACGTGATGTAGTAAATGGAAAAGTGTTAGAAGTGTGTAGGCCTAGACAGTGTATCATAAGTGCAAGAAAGGCGAAGACTCGCTGCTGTGGTCGCTGAACCCATTACGAATGGGAGAACTCACTGTGAAGTCAAATCCGGTCAGTGTAAGGCAGGCAACAATAGAAGGAAAAATGTGACAGCTGATTCATTTCATTCACTTCTTCAGGATAGGCAGAAAGTGAGTAGGACATGTACGTTTTCTCATTGGCTGTTATCATTGCTTTTAACGTATGCTATTTTTATTGTTGCCGTATGTGATGTTAAGTATAGGCTATTACTTATCTAGGCCTAATTTTTGTGTGGATTTTAGTGTTGTTACTGTCTTTTTATCTTGGTAATGTTAATATTTAGTGACAGGGATGGTTCCTGTAGGCCAAGTTCACTTCTAGGGTAGCAAATGTATCAGACAACGAAACAAGCCAACATCAGTCACCCTTATTTGAGCCACAATGGACGAAGTGGACAGTAGGCCTATACATTTTTATTAACACTTCACGCTGCTCCAAATTGAATACATTTCAGTTCAATATACAAATGGCATATTATATGCAGTCGTCGATATAACTTTATGCATTCCGTCTGGAACGCTGTCCTTTTCATTTTTAATATTTTTTAAAAACTCCGCCTAGGCCGGTCCCAAGCCCGGCTGAAAAAGGAGGAGGGCGGCCTGCATGGAGGCTGTAAGGAGGCAGCCCCTCCACCATGCAAAGGCACAACAGGCCAATCACCTGTTTGCTTTAAAACATGATTACGCGAAATACAAGAGAGAAAACCGGACTGATTCTAAAGGCGACGAACTGGAACGGACTACGACTTATGGAACTTAGAACACAAGAAGTATAAATGGGAAAGAAGAGGAGCTGGTGGAAGAGATGAGGAAAGCAAAACTAGAAATCCTGGCTGTTACGGAAACAAAGAAAAAGGGACAAGGAGTCATGGATCTCGATGGCAACACGCTGCTCTACAGTGGTGTACCCACATCTGAAAGAGCTAAAGGGGGCGTGGGTTGCATTGTGGCCAAAAACCAGAAAGATAGTATCAAGGGATGGAACTTTGTCTCGGAACGCATTATGGTTGTAAAACTAAAAGAAGGAGAAACAATAGTCAACCTGGTCAGTGTATGGGCCAAATGAGGATGAGAGCAGAGGTCAAGGAGGAATTCTTCGAGCTGCTTCAAAGGACAGTGGATGACTGCCTAGATGAAATTATCATGCTCGAAGATTTCAATGCCAGAGTTGGAAATGACCATGCTAGATTGGGTGAAGTTATCGGAAGATATGGAGAAGATACTCTCAATGACAATGGAAAGTGACTCCTTAGATTCTGCAGTTCCCCCATAAGCGCATACATGCATACACTAGGAGTGAACCAACAAAGAATGAGAAGTCAGTGATCGACTATGCCATTGTTAGGAGCTCATTCAAATATGTCCGGGATGCTAGAGTGTGGAGGGGGCCAGAGATTGGAAGTGATCACTACCTGCTTACAATCAAAAGAACAACTGAAAGAGTTGCTCAGCCTAGGAACTGCCTAGCATCACGCAAGAAACCAAGTAAACGAACAGAAGAAATGAGCATTAAGACCTACAAGCTGAGAGAGCCAGAAATTAAGACCAGATATCAGGGGCTTATTGCTACAGCGGTGAGAAACACAGAACAACAACCTGATGACTTGGAAACCCTGTGGCTGAAATTCAAGGCCATCATAAAGACAGCTGCTGCAGAAACATGTGGTGAAGTCCGACTTGGGAACAAGAGAAAGAGGACACCTTGGTGGACAGAGGAAGTCAAAGAGAAAATAAGAGAGAAGAAAATGGCATGGAAACAATACTTAGGAGCTAAAAACACAGCAGGACAAATAGAGAAATACACCAATACCTCGACTTTCGTCGCTTCGACTTTCGTCGCTTCACTCTTTCGTCGGTTTTCAATTCTAACCACGTTTCCAAATTTTGTCGCTCGCTTCGCTCTTTCGTCGCATTTGGTCACAACTGCGCGTCATCTTGACTCTTTCGTCGTTCAGTCTTTGAACAGAAATCGTTCGGTGTGCACTGTTTTTTTTAAGTTGTCCGCATTGAATCTCTTATATTTGTCATTAAACATATTAATACTACTTATTTTTGTGATTAAAATAACAAAACTATTCATACTATATTATTTTTGTGATTATACTGTAAACAGTTCATAGTTATTTTAGTGATAACAGTCTAATGACAGTGTTCATATCGTGATTATAAGACACGTGTACAGTTTTCATACTGTACTTTTTTGTGTGATTAGGCCTTATACAGTACTACTTATTTTTGTGCTTTAATATATTCATAATGGGTCCTAAGTGTAGAGACAATGTTAAAAGAACCCATAAGGTTCTCAATTTGATAGAAAAGCTTAAGCTAATCAAGCTTAATGAACAAGGCATCTTAAATGCTGAAATAGGCCGCAGGCTAGGTGTACCAAGCACTACAGTTAGCACAATTGTAAAGAACAGAGCTAAAGTGTTAGAGGAAATTAAAAACGCTACGCCAGTGCATACCAAACTTATTAGAAAGAGGCACAATTTTAACTTCAGTCACCCCTCCCTCTAACCCTTCAGATTCCGAGCCATCAACATCAGCCCCAGCCCCAGTTAGATCTCCTTCAAAGTGCCCTTCTCCTAAAAGAATTAGATTGAAATCCTCCAGTTCTGAAGATGAGCCTCCTCAATTTTCTCCATCTGGTTTTCTAAGTCTAGAATCCCCCCTAAATTACCAACATTAAAAACTGTACATACTGTATATATTCATCGTCTACTTGCTCAAGAATGATTTTAAGGTAAGATGCTATTTACGTATTTTTTATTTTTTATCGTATTTTCTTTACTCTTATGTTTATTTCTGTTTATCTAGGTGTTGCACGCATTCGCAAGTGTTATATAGTTAGTTATTTACGTTTTTTGGCGGCCCTAATGCATTTGTAAGCTAAATAAAGGCTATGCTTCGACTTTCGTCGATTTTCGACTTTCGTCATAGCTCTGGTCCCTAACCTGTCGAAAGAGTGAGGTATTGGTGTATAGAGAAAAAGTGATACTCAGAACAGAAGCAAAGAACAAGGTGCTAGCAGCAAAACAGAAGTCCTGGGAAGAATTTGGAGAAAAGCTAGAAAAAGATGCACAAGAAAACCAGAAATTGTTCTATAAGACCCTAAAGAACATGAGGAAGGAAAAACAATGCCCTCTCAAATTTATAAAGGACAAGCAAGGCAAATTGCTTACTGTCGCGAAGGAAGTAATGGAAAGATGGAAAGAATATTTCTCAGAACTCCTTGATGATGAGCAAGGTCAAGCATCAGAAATGATAACCACTAACACAGAAAAGGAAACAAATGGCGATGAAGATGACATAAAGATGGAAGAACTGAAGGCAGCACTGGAGAAAATCAAGATGGGCAAAGCAGCAGGGCATGATGGTATAACACCAGAAATGGTTAAGTACATGGGAGCATCAGGCGACCTATTACTCTTAAGGGTTCTACAGGCAGCGTGGTGCAAAAGACCATACCAAAGGACTGGGAGATTGCCATCATAACACCAATTTTCAAAAAGGGCGACAATCAACAATGTGGAAACCATAGAGGCATATCCCTTCTCAGTGTCCCTGGTAAAATCTACTCTAGAATCCTAGAGCAGAGACTCCAACGCCTAGCTGAGCCACAATTGGATGAGGTCCAGTGCGGATTCCGAGCAAACCGAAGTACTCAAGACCTAATCTTCACACTCAGACAGCTGAGTGAAAAGGCCCTTGAGTATAAGAGTGAGATCCATCTTTGTTTCATAGATCTGGAAAAGGCATTTGACATGGTCCCCTGGAGCAAACTTTGGGACTGTTTGGCAAGGAAGAACATTCCAGCACCTCTGATTCATGCTATACAGAGCTTCTACAAGTCTTGCAGAAATTATGTGAGGACAGCAAACCATAAGTCAGAAGAGTTCAGGACCACCACTGGTGTAAGACAAGGTGATATCCTGTCACCGTATCTTTTCATACTTCTCATGGACGATGTTATCAAGTCATGTAAGGAGAGAACAAGAAAGTATTCAGTGGGGTACTGGAAGATGAGACAGGTATGTATTTCAGAGCTGGCATTTGCTGATGATGTTGCCCTGATTGCAAAATCAGAGGCACATCTCCAATCCAACCTGCAAGTCTGGAAGGAAGAGCTGGAGAAGAGAGGGATGGTCATAAGCAGCTCTAAAACAAAATCCATGGTGATATCACGAGAAGAAAGAAATCAGATTAAGCTGGGAGAACAGGTCCTGGAGCAGGTCGACCACTTTAAATATCTCGGAGCTATTATAGATCGAAAGGGAGACATCAAACAAGAGTTGGCCACTCGAAAAGCAGCAGCTGGGAGACTTTTTCAGGCCATAAATTGAGGATTCCTCAGCAAGAGAGAGGTTGGTAAGAAAACGAAGATGGCTGTATACCGCTCCACCTATGTCCCAGTCTTGACATATGGATGCGAGTCTTGGGCAATGACTACTATACAACCCATAAAAGCCAGATCCAAACCTCAGAAATGAGGTATCTGAGGAAGGTGGTTGAAGTAACAAGAAGAGACATGGTCCGCAACCAGACGATACGTCAAGGCCTGAAATCCCACCCCCTGCAGACCCAAGTAGAACAGTCCCAACTAAGATGGTTTGGCCATGTCTGCAGAATGGGAGAAGATCGGCTACCACGACAAGCATGGGAAACAAAGAGCCAGGGATCCAGACCCCCAGGATGACCCAGAGTCCGCTGGGAGGACAACATTAGACAATCTTTAAAGGACCGAGGACTAGAATGGAACAAGGCCAGGAGGAAGACAGCCGATAGGATAGTCTCTTCCAAACCTCTACACCTCACGGTGATGGGAACGACTAAGTAAGTAAGTATATTTTTAAAATATTTATTCACACTCGTCACTGAGCAGATATACTCCCTGTAAATGCAAATAACTAGATACACCTCACAGAAGATCTTGATGTATTAGTGATGTAATAACATAGGGATGTACAATATATATGCAGAAGCTCAAACACATGCGTCCACTCGCCATGACACACAATGGTAAAAGACTTGCAATCTCCTCACTTCTGCAGTTTTAGTTTCACGTCTGCCAAACCCCCATATCGGCATGACGTCACTTCCCTGTATTAATAAATGACTCCGTATAAACTAAACAAACAAGGGAGCCCTATCGAGCTAACCATAATACTGACACAATCGTTATGAATTTTAATCATAACAAGTGTATACTAATAAAAGTCGAATTGACGAGCCCAAATACAAGTAAAAATCATTAGTAAGGTTTGGGTTATGTAGGCTAGGCCTATTATTTTACCCCAGTTTATACATATGGCCTTACAAACAGGGTTGTGGAGTCAGCCAAAAAAAATTATAGCCTATGCTTCCTTGGAGTTATATGTTTAGGCCTAGGGGCCTACGAATATTGTGTGTGTGAATAAACGAATATGTGGCTTTCGTAGACTGCATTTTAAACTAGGCCCTATTCGTTCATACAGTAGGCCTAATACAAAATAACATCATCCATGAGGCAAAATAGTTTAATTTTAACAATGACAGGAAAATTGACAGTGTAGGCCTATGCCTATATAGTTTTTTATTTCTTGTGTGCCTTTTCTAAATGTGCCAACACATTTCCAGTTGTGATAAAAACTTTTTGATCAGAAGCAACTGAAATTTTCCTACATTATGTAAAATGGATGTGCTTTAGGCTCACACAAAAGTGGTTTTAGGAGTTCAACTAGGCCTAATTTAAAATGTTATTTCAAATATATTAAGCGTGCCCCTCCCTTGCATAGATCTGCCTTGACTTGTAAAATTCGGAGTCTGGACTTATTTTACCGACTCCACTAAAACATGACCGTCTTGATGACTCAGACGCCACAGCTCTGCTTACAAAAATGAATTCAGAGACGCAGTAATAAGGGTTAGGTTTAGGAATTCTAACCTTAAGAACGTGGGCAATTCACTTGTCAAATCTGTTTTGAGGCTTAAAACACATTTTAATAAAGAAGAGCTATACAAAATTGGAGGAATTAAACTATTTATATGTTGTGTGTTCTGTTATGGCCAAATTGGTAGACCTACCTTTGATCTGGATTGCTCATGCCTACTTATTTGCTAGTATTAAAGCAGTAAGCCTACTTTTTCCTAACTGATCTTAGCCAGTCATTGCTGAAGTCATGCTAAATGAAGGTATTAGGCAGGAATCTGTCCCAGTGTTTTTCATTTCAACCATTTATTGTTACTTAATTGCCTGGTCAGAAACAAAGTTTAATTACCTTTCAGAAACAAAGTTTAATTACCTTCACCAGAGCAATCAAAGAATGTTTCACATACAAGGCAACAGTTTGATATATCCCTCGATGGACTGGTGCTGAATTATACATGTTGTGAGCAAACCTGCCTTTCACATTACTAAGCCACCAGACTGACTTGTCTACTTCAGAAGAAAGCTTTATATGGCAAAATACAAAAGTGATTATTTCAAGCAGAGGTTCCCAACAACCAAGAGACCAGGAACTGTCCCCTGAAATTTCAAGTTCTAACTGGTGAGTAAGGTTGGATTTGTTGAAGATATGTTTAATCATGTGGGGTGGTCCCACTATTTTTTTTGGTAGGTTTACTTCACACCTAAATTGTTATGTGATCAGACAGCGTCAGAAACCCTGCATGAGCAGAGTCAAGGAAATCTCTTAAAGCTCCTGGGCCACAGAAACTATTACAAATGTCCTCTTACCCCACACTGCAGTAGTTATAAACCCTGCGTCAAGCCATGTTGGTTCCACTAAGTATACATCCTCCACCCCAATAGTTTCCAGGGGTCTCTGCTGAGACAAAGACAAAATATCACCGCTCCCTCATGCATGTTGTACAAGGTGGCTAGTATGAGATTGTTCACGGGGCTGGCAACCTCACCGTATAAAAACAATGCTAAAGAAACCATGAGGAGTACAAAGGAAAATGATACAAGTATGCAAATGCCAAATCATAATGATAAGTTGATAGCTCAGCATGGTGGCATGCATACATTCTGTAGCATAAGAAGTAACTTTGTTTTTCATTTTATAGTCAAACTGAATATATATCTCTTGTAATGCAGATTTTCTAGTAAAATTATGAGACTGTGATGTAATGGATTTGGGATAACCCCAGGTATGAGCAGAAGAAGCACAATATGACAATCGCCGGTATCAATCTCACCCATGTGTTGCCAGGGCCCAAGAGGGGAGCAGAGAACAGTAATACTGTTGCCTGCCACGTCGGTTGTAAGAGGTGACTAAGGAGGGTTAGTTGTGGGGCTGGCTACCCCTTTGTGAAATTTCGCAAAAAAAAAACTTCACGATCACTAATGTGGCACTGATAAGAACCAGATAAATGCCAGTGGAACTGATGACAAGAACCAGATAAATGCCAGTGGAACAGGAGATAAGATGATGATGCTGGAGATGGATAGGGCATCCATTGAAAAAAACCTGTTGATAGCATTACCAGGCAGTCTTTCTCTGGAATCTAGTAAGAGAGGTAGAGTGAAACTGAAGACCACATGAAGAGAATTGGAGATGGGGATGAAGATGCAGAAAAACCTTGGGCTGATGGCACAGGACAGGAAGACTTAGCATAACTTTTCTGAATTCCTGTGTTCCTTGGGGAGCTGAAAGGTGATGATAAATATCAGCCCAGGAAAAACTTTGGAGATGTCAGCAATGTACCATGCCTAATGACATAGGAGATCATGTCTCTCCACAAGTTCCTGTCTCCAGTACAATTTATCACACCTGTTGTTGACTTCTTTCCATGCCACGATGTCAGACTGCCCAGTATTTGCTCTCTTTTGTCTTCCTCTATCGCTTTTTCCTTCAGTCTTATTATGATATATTCCAGCTTTCCTCTTCCCATAACATGACCAAAAATAGTCGATTGCTTCTTTCTAACTTGTGGAAGAAGTTTCTTTGCATATTGGCCTCTGTCAGGACATCCTCATTACTATTTTTGGCTGCCCATGGTATTTTTAACCTTCTGTAACCACATCTCTGTGGCCTCTAGTGCTGTCCCTACTTTTTTTTACCAATTTGACGAAGAATGAACATGAAAGACACCATGAATTAAATCCAGGAGAGGATGGATCCAGATGGTGGCAGACATCTTACAGAAACAAGCAAGCTGCAGTAATTGCAGGGGGAATGGAAGCTTCAGTTGACACTATCTGCTACATGTCATGATATCATAACCTTTTTCTTTGTGCTTCTTAGGAGCATGGAGCCACCACTGTAGTTGGTCCTCTTGCAGGAAGCCTGCACCAAGCAGTCACATGATCTTGCAGCAGTGGTCTCTGTGGCTATTTATTTTAAATGAAGTTGTCAGCTGCATGTACAACTTCATATTAGTAACCTTGACCCCCATCGAGGCCAGCTCCTTGACGTGGAGATGGGGCTCAAGTACAGCCATCAGCGGCTGTAAAACCAAGACTGGCCAGGCCCTCCTACACTCGAGCAAGACCACAGTCTGCCCTAGCAAGTCAAGGTGCTGAAGTCGGAGGCAACCAGCCAAGAGGCGCACCACAGCAATCAGGATGCCACGCACATGCGCTATGGAAGTATGCCTATAGTTATGGCACTCGCCCTGTGACGGACACCCAGGCAGGCGCAGTGCCGGGCCCTCTGCCTCGGAAGGGCCCAACCCCTACTACTGGGGGTCCTTCTCAATTGCTCCGTGGAGCCAGGAGGCATGAGAATAGAGCTACTGGCCAAGCAAAGAAAAGACCATTTAAAATAATGCACTGGAATGCTGAAGGCGTCAATAGTAAAAAAGACGGCTACAGCAAAAAATTAGAGCTCGAAAATATCTTGAATGAAGAGCAAGTAAATGTATGTTGCTTGCAAGAAACCCACCTCAACAAGGACATAGCCTTCAAAATCAGAGGCTACCAGTGCTACCGATCTGACCGAATAGACAGGCGAAAGGGTGGAATACTGACACTCGTGAGGAATAACATCAGTGTATGTCAGCTTGAAACACATATGGAGGGGGCGGAATACCAGATGCTTCATCTCAGGACAGAAAGTTTAGAATTCCACCTGCTCAACTACTACTGTCTGAGTGACCGCCCACTGGCACTAGATACAATCCCAGCAAAAGAAAGACTGATTGTATGCGGAGACTTCAACAGCCACTCACAGAGCTGGGGCTATGATCACATGGACAGGAGAGGTGAGGAGCTTGAAAACTGGCAGGATGACAATGGGCTTATCCTGATTAACCAGCCAATCGACCCACCAACCTTCTACTTGAGATCATGGCACACCACCTCTACACCAGACCTGGCATTCCACTCACCCGGCCTGGAGTGGAACACCACACGCGTTGTAGGGAAACAACTTGGAGGCAGCGACCACCGGCCAGTCTTCCTAATTGTGGAAAATGAACTTGTCAAGGAGAGCAGCACTCTCTCTAGGTTGAACTACAAGAAGGCAGACTGGACAATGTACCAGCACCGTACTAGTATACTGGCTAGAGATCTGACTGTAGACAAAGACATCAATAAGCTAGTCGATGAATTCAGCAGATGCATATTACAGGCTGCTCGTGAAACAATACCTAGAGGTGCTCGTAAGCACTACAAACCATATTGGAATAGTTAACTAGAACAGCTGCACAATGACGTGGAAACATCTCGAAAGCAGGCAGAGACCAGTCCATGCCAAGAACACCACAATAACTACCAGCAAGCTAAGGCCAAATTTCAAAGGGCCAAGTTGCAGGCCAGGCGAAGAAGCTGGAAGGAGAAAACAGAATCCTTGAACTTCGAAAGAGATACGAGGAAACTGTGGAAGCTGGTAAAACAACTTAACGATGAAGGTACAGGGAGAAACTCAAGGATTGCTCTGTACAAATATGGAAACATCCTCATGGGAAAACAGGCAGCTGATCACTTTGCAGACTCCTTTGCTAAAGACAACAACATCGAAGTTAGCCCAGAGAAGCAACAGGAGACTCGTGAGAAACAACAATACGCAGGACAAGATGGAACCATACCTGAAGTTATGGAGGCACCAATCACATTCAGAGAACTGGAGCTTGCAATATCCAAATTGAAAATGAGAAAGTCGCCAGGAGTTGATGGAGTGTCCAATGAAATGATTAAGAACTTGGGAACCGCAGCAAAAACAAAGCTGCTGCAGATCTTCAATATCTGTTGGAACTCAGGCAGAGTTCCACAGACCTGGAGGGAAGCAATCATGATACCACTCCTAAAACCAGGAAAAGACAGTTCCACTGCCTCCAGCTACAGACCAATCAGCCTTACAAGCTACCTCTGCAAAACAATGGAACGTATCATCAACCTCAGGCTACAGTGGTACCTTGAAAGTGAAAACCTTCTTGTACCACAGCAGGCGGGCTTTAGGCAGTGTTATTCCACCGAAGATCAGGCAACTTACCTTTCCCAAGAGATTGAGGATGCGTTCCAAGATAAGAAACTGGTACTAGCAGCATGGTTAGATCTAAGGAAAGCATTTGACAAGGTTTGGAAAGAAGGGCTTCTGAAGAAATTGAGAAATTGTAGAGTGAATGGTAAGATGTACAAATGGGTGAAAGCATACTTGCATAACAGAAGAGCCAGAGTACAACTAGATGGCATCAAGAGAAGAAAATTCTACTGCATCATGGCGTCCCTCAGGGAGGGGTTCTGTCCCCCACACTTTTCCTAGTCTACATCAACGACCTGGTTGCTGAACTACCACATGGAATGAAAGTGGCAATGTACGCTGATGACCTGGTAATATGGTGCACAGATGAGCATGCAACAGTGGCCACCAAACTGCTACAAAGAGCTATAGATGCCTTAACCTCATGGGCAAATAGATGGTGTGTCAGCATCAACACAGACAAGTGCAGCACTACGCTTTTCACCCTCTCCCAAACAAAAAGCTGGTGTCATCAAGATAAACGAAGAGCTCCTGAGAGAAGATAAACAACCCACCTATCTCGGAGTTACATTCGATGATAGGCTGACATGGAAGCAGCACATCAACAAGGCAGCAACAAAGGCCAGAAGGAAGTTAGCCATCCTGAGAAAACTAAGTGGAACCACATGGGGAGCCAGCGGGAAAATACTTAGTAAAGTTTACCAGCAGGGCATACGACCAAACCTGGAATATGGGTCAGCTGCGTGGTGTCCAGCATCAAACACCACATTACAAGAGCTAGATAAGGTGCAAAACCAGGCGCTTAGGGTCATCACCGGGGCAATGAAATCAACGCCTATAGTGGAGAAAATGGGGGAGGATACAAGCGCTGAGAGAACGCAGAGACACGAAAGTGCTAACACAGGCAGAAAAGTTCCTCTGTATGCCGAGCCATCCAGTGGACAGATTCCAAAACCTAGCAATGGGGCGACTGAAAAGAAGCAGCTTTATCCACCAGGCCAAACGATTTCGTAGACAAACCTCAGACCTGCCTGAAGTTAACAGCCCCCTAAAGTCTGTGCCAGAACAAACCCCTTGGAGAGAGGAGCATGGACTACCAGTAAACATCCACACAAAAGTGAAAGGAATATTCGACAGGGATGAACAGAACAGCGTGCAACATAGGACAGTCACTCTGTTTCCTGGATGATGAATACCCACAGGACCTCTGGGTCCGAGTATACACGGATGGTCAGCACAGAATGCAGTAAAGAATGGAGGAGCAGGAGTGTACATAGAATACCCAAACAACACTAGGGATACGGTCAGAGTACCAACGGGGAAATTCTGTAACAACTATGATGCAGAAGTCCAGGCAATCAAGGTGGCAACTGAGAAACTACTGAACACCAATCTCGGTCCACAGCCTGTAGTATTCCTGACAGATGCAAGATCAGCACTCCAAGCACTTCAGTCCAGAAAATTGCCAGGTATACAAGCCCTACTTTCTGAACTGTGCAACCAGCGCAGGGTCGCCATGCAGTGGATACCGTCTCATGGTGGAATACCAGGAAACGAGAGAGCAGACGGACTGGCTAAAGAAGGTGCTGCAGACGAGCAACCGGATGTACCAGTTACGTACCATCAGAAGAAAAAGATGATCAAATCTATCAGAAAGCCACCAACACCAACGCAGGATGACTACCAAGCTATGAACAGATCAGAACAAATAGTCATTCTGCGCCTCAGAACAGGACACAACCGCCTCCGCAGCCACATGTATATAAAATTCAAGATTGGCAATTCAGCCGTGTGTACATGTGGACAGGCACCCCAGACTGCGGAGCACATACTTCAAGATTGCCCCGAATATGATATATTGAGGCAAACCCACTGGACCAGAAAAACAACACTGGAAGCAAAACTATATGGACCTCTGTATGAACTACAAAAGACAGTGAAGTTTATACAAGAAACAACATTGCAGATATAGACAATATAGTTCAAGCGAACGAAAGAAGAAGTAACCTTGACAACATGCCTGTGGGTTTTGGGGTCCTATTCATTTTTTGTGTGTCTTTTCAGAGACCTCATGGGTCCTACACGGGTGATATAGGCAGGAGATAAGTGGGAAGAAGACTGGTGACAGAGTGTAGACAGACTGAAAAATGTATTGCTGTAGTCTTTGGAAGTGTAACTTTTAAGGCAAGATGCTGTAATTAGGAGATTCTTGCAGCTAGTTTTCAGTATGGAGACAGCCTTAGATCTGATTGGAATTACTATACATCATGATTTATAAAATTATCATTTTATTTCCAGATGTAGTATTGAGTGTGAATGCCTCTGAAGCTTTGTGGAGATTTGCAACAGATCCTGCAGAGACCTTGAGAAACTGGTTCAGGGTATCTAGAAACATTGTACGTTAAACTTGTTTCTTCAGATTTCTGTATTCTGTTCTATATTTTTTGTTTTTCTCAAGGAACTTGTTTGGTAACTATACATAAAAAAAATGATAGAATTGGGGTAGTGTAAAAGACTTCAAGAATCCTATGTATCAGTTGTGAAAAAATGTACATTTCAGTTGAAGGATTGTAGACAAATTTGAAGAGTAAACCAGTATGAATATAACTGGGAAGCAAATGGCAAAGATAGATGGGGACATAAGTCAAGCGAGCCATCAAGGCAGAGGGCAAAAACAGTGCTCATAATCACATACAGATTTTGCTTTTTTTTAAATCAGATTATGTGGTTAAGCTCATTTAAGTGAGGCTGATCCAGAACACTTTCTGTCAGCTATTTTCTCAAATTTTACTTATTTTATTGAGTTTCTTCCACTGTGTATAATGTACAAAGGCATTGCCTATCATCTTTCCATCACCCCTCATTCTTCGAAGAATATAAGGCAATTGTTGCTTGCCAGATTTTTTGACCATCTTCATCACTGCCTTTGATAGCCCTGTCTCCGTAGCTCCATGAATTAGAAGAGTCAACAAATTTTGTTGTCTTCATATTTCAACCTTTGTGTGACACAGACGCTGCTTCTGTTGCTTCTCTTTTCTTGTTCAATTACTGAAGAGTAGTACATTTTAAAATATATGTTGTATGGTACTTTTCTTTTCATCTTATTGTAATTTAACTATTCTAATATTTTATTGTAGAAAGCAGGGATTTCAAAGTTTTCACTTTACAAATAAAAATATTGACCTTATTTTAACCTTCAGCACGCTACGGTCGCAAATTTGGGACAGAGGTACTCTTTGCTCTGCCAGCTGGAGGCGCATTTATGCTACTTTCGGATATCGTTGATTTCCTGCCATATAAGATGTGTACACGTCATACCACCCCCGGATGTTTAGTTTGAATCTTATTTGCGAGAGAGTTCACTTCCGATTCCAATCTATATTTAGTGACGGGTGTATTCTCATTTATTTTCTGTGAATTTTTAAAATCGAAATCAATTGGCATGGAACAAGCTGCCATTTTTGTTGAAATTTTCATGGATTCTGACTCCGATGACAGAGTTTGTTGGTTTTACTAGCACTGAGATCGATTCTCAGAATATGGGTGATATCGGAAATGGGGATGACAGTAGAATACAGTAGAATGTCTAGCGCTGTTGACGACGATTTTGATGAATTTGATATTCCCAGGGCCCCTTCAACACAACTGCACCACGAGGGCACCCTAAACCTAACCCTTTCAAAATCAAATCGTTCGTTGACACTCTTCTCCCTCTATGGCAAAGCCATTATATACCCTCTAAAGAGCTTAGTATTGATGAGAGTATGATAGCTTTCAAAGGTAGGACCAGCCTTATGCAGTACAGTCTCTTCGTTTTTTTTTTTTTTTTTCCATCTTTCCATTCCTCTGTTCCTATCACATCTAACATATACACCAACAAAACTTATATCATCAGATTTGTCATTCATTTATTTATATACTTTCCAAAAATTAGAGCAATTGACCAAGAAACAAAGAAACTATAGACGTTACAAGTCACCCACTATAAAAAACGGGGCGTTGTGAAAAAGAATTCAGATGCAGGGCAAATTTCCGTCATTTTAACGCAGCGTGCTAAAGGTTTAAAGAGGCTATTGAGCATGATTTGACCTTATTAAAGACAAGGAAATTAAGGAGATCGAAAGTACCGTCCCAGGTTTTGCATATGACCACACTGCCAGCCAAACGGCCGTTATTCCAAAAACTTTTGGTGCATAAATAAGGTTTTGGTATTGATTATACAAGTGTTCTCTAAAAATAATGTCTCAATCAAACACGTGGAAAACAAGAAAAGGGTGTATTTTGGGTTATGTATACTGTATAGTGCCTCGTGTAGTTCCCTGAAGAGACAATAGAAGAATGGGATTGCTGTACCCTCAGGCATGTCGTACAAGATGACTGATACAAGGTTGTGCATGGGGCTGGCTACCGTATAAAACAGAATCTGCATGTGAGTGCTTGATGCAGGTTTCCTGCAAGGTGACCAACCTGCAGTGGTGGCTCTATGCGCCATGAGGGCAAACGAAAATGATTGACATTGTATAAAAGTATAAGAAATTACTGGAATTTGTGATGTCCTGTTTTACATAACTTAAATGGTGTATCATGCATACAGTCACTTATAATTTCTCCACAGAAAGCAGCTTGAGTGTCGTTACCCCATTTTCATGATGACTGTGGAGACCTTAGTTGAGACGAGATAAAAACTTTTCTTCGCTAGATCCCACCAATCTTGAGATCAAATGGATCAACTTGCTTTTCCATCCTGCTGGACTCAGTTGTTTCAGTGTGTATTTTTTTCTTCAAAACTGCACAGGAGTATGTAAAACTCCCAAAAACAAAATAGGAACAGGCTGCTGGATAAAACAAGTGCACACATCCAGGAGTGAAGAAAGCTTGATTGTTTAAATTGTTCTTGGCAGTTGTAAGTTTTTTTCCACATGCTTGTGCTGTTATCCTTAAATGTGCCTTTTTTTTTAAAGGTATTCCATGTTCTAGTCTCACCAGTATGTTAACAAAAGGGGAGCAAAAAACAGTAATATTATATCCTCCTATGCATGTCATGACTAAAGAGCGCTGGACCTGCAGCTGGCTACCTCATCGTGTAGAAACATTAAATCCATTAAAAACTTAGGGTGCTGTAGGATGATGACGATGTTGAGTTACATAACATCACATCTGTGCAGGATTAGGTTCGTTCACCTGCATAAATCATAAAATTTACTCTGAAGTTTTCAGTTCAGCATGGTCATTAGTTTTATATCATTTGGTAGTTTTTGTGCAGATCTGTAATAATAATTCACAGATATAGTGCTCCGTTAATTTTCACGTTGGCTTATCTTTGTGTATCATTTTCCTTTGCACTCCGCGGTGAGCCACCACCGCAGCTGGTCTCCATGCAGAAACCTGCAGCAAGCATTCATGAGCTCTTATGGTGGTGTGGCCGTACAGCGGATGTGTAATAAATTGAGAGAGGGTTGTATTTTTTCTTTTCGTGTAATTCGTTTCACTACCCGACAGTAGGCAGTCAGTTACGTCATTTAGAGTTAATTTTTACCAATTAATGATTCTCCACTGTGTTGACGAATACATAGGATGATGATGATGAATTACATTTAGATGTATTGACTTCACGCTAACATCAGCTGAACCAGCACACACTTTATTTACATAGTCAAATTCAACCCAACACTGGATGGCCGACCTTCACTTGGTGGCACCTTTTTACTATGTCTGCTGTACAAAATGATACTGGCATTTTTCCTTTCTCTCCTTTATATCGTCGGTCACTACTTCTTGCTTTACCGCTGTCATGTCAGTGGTTTGACTGTTCGAGTAGCTTGGGGTATCTATATTTAGACTGATCTAATACCAGGGCTGACAGTTTATACCAAGTCTCTGACTCCTAATATTCTCTACAGTCTCTTATCTTCCGTGCTGTATAAAAGCTCACCTTATTCTACACGATTGCATATTTACTTGCTAGTTTTGACATACCTGTAAATTCTTGCCTTGGGCTGACCATCAAAATTACTTGACAGGTAACACTGCCTTTCTTGCTCCATGAATAACTAAACACCATAGCAGAAACCTGCACATACATTTATCAAAGTGGTTACATGGAACGGCTTGATGGCTGGACAACATAGTTTTTCTGCACAACACAGAAGTCAAACGTAATTTAAAGTCATCTCCCTTTGCTGATTAAGCTCAAAACCCATACAATCTTCTTTAAATCTTATTGCTAAAATATTACTATGCAAATCAGTTACACCATAATTGAGAACTCACAGGAAATACTAAACCAAAACACCAAGCCACCAAACTACATCTCCCAAAAGGAGATTTACGGAGTTACCTCCCTTCCCTCAAAACACTCTTCTGCTCATTTCACTTCCCCATAACAAAGACATATAGTCTATTAACAACTCTATTTAACTTTCTTAAACCATTTTTCTGTACTCTTTCATTCTTAAAGTCCCAAGCTACCGGTCACAGTGGTACTTCTGTGGTAATTTTTTATTGTGCACGAGGTTGTCAGCCCCAAGCATAACCTCATATTAGTCTTCTTGAACAACATACCAGAGGGTGCAATAGTTTCTTCAGAGACCACTGGGAACTGAACAGGGCAGTTTAGCACATTCTCAGTCCAGACACAAGTGTTGCCAGTAACCCAAACAGATTGAAAACATTTTCATTTCATTTGGTTTAGGAGTGCATTAACTCTTACTATACGTGAGCTAAAACCGCGTTTTTACGCGCTAGTTTAGCTATCGTTACCGTCGCGCGCCGTAAAATTGGTACTAAACCTGCACCACTTCACGTGGCTTGCCGGATAGTAAGAGTTAATAATTGTCAGTTTTTTATTTTCTTCGTGATGGATATTATCGATCTGATTCAGTTTGTTAAAAAGATAACAATTGGATCTAGTTCTGAAGAACCTATAAGTGCAAGAGTCACTCAACATTGCATCAGTGCATGTAACGAATTTTAGAAGAAATTCCAAACATACAAGTGTCCAAAAAATAAGTTGTCAAACTCATTTAAAGGTTGTTTATTTTCATAGTTCATGGGATGCAATTTGAAGTTTAGTTAGGGAGTATTTTTGTTGC
This sequence comes from Oreohelix idahoensis, assembly GCA_024509875.1. Lineage (NCBI taxonomy): Eukaryota > Metazoa > Mollusca > Gastropoda > Stylommatophora > Oreohelicidae > Oreohelix > Oreohelix idahoensis. The sequence goes on from JAMPIV010010669.1 coordinate 137,779, forward strand.
TAGATGATGTTAGGAGTACTATGATCAGCCATTCAATGGGTAAGTCTGTCTATATTTCATTTAGCCATGACATAAACTCTGGGTCCATACGCCCGGGGCTGACAAAAAAAGCGAACTCCCAGAAAAACACCGTCCAAGGTTAGGTGTACAAATTCCAGCCAAACGCTTCTACGCCACACCGGAAAATTTCATCCTATTACAGTAGAAATGGTACGCTGTTCACCGACAGTGTGTTACCATGTTAGACTGTCCTGCACACAGCTATAATCCTCTATAAGGCATGTGCGCAGAAACATGGCGTAACTATGTTTTAACCTAACAAAATACTCACATGTAGATTAACCATCAACTGAATTCAAGCTGGAAAAATTCTTTGCTTTGAAAATAGCTATCCAAAAGCTCTCCAAGTGTCAACCTAGTCGTAAAAAATCCTACTGGCTTAATAGGCATGGTAAAAAAGGTAAAGGATCCCGTTACACGCCCATTGAGGCATATTGGGAATATGGTGTTAGGCCCATATTTTCTTGACCATCGGCACACTAGGGGTGATGTAGTCAGCATCACGCCGGCCGCCTTAACCTTCCCAGAGTTGCTCTGGTATCCAGTTGGGGTTGGGTCGACCCAGGAGCCGTTTGCAGCCAAAAAAATCCCACCTCATATGGGGATCAAACCATGGACCACTGAGCTAGGAAGCCAGTGCACTAACCACTATGCTACCACGGCTCCCTTAATAGGCATGGGCCGCCCTGGATAGGTGGGTACTGCTAAATGTTCTGCCCATGTCTGAGTGGAGATATATAGATATACTGTTCAAAAAAAGAAACGCATAGCTATAATTTTGACCTTCAATAACTTTTTTAATTTAATGAGTTAATTGTTCAAATTGCACACAAGAATACCTTAGGGTTCAACCAATCAATTGACAGTTGTTTTGCATCTGGGTCACGAGAGTTCTTTGGCGTATGGGCTTTCCCGTTAGTATGGTGTATTGCCCCCTCTTGCATCGATCAGTGACTGGCATCTCCTGGGCATGGATGCGATCAGACATCTGATGTGGGCCTGTAGGATGGCTGCCCCCTCTTCCTGGAGTGCCTGGAATAGATCATGACGATTGTCTGGAGCAACGTCTCGGCGACAAACACGTCTATGCAGCTCATCCCACAGGTGCTCAATTGGACTCATGTCTGGAGACAGGGAAGGGTGAGAATGTTGTTGGCAGTTAGGAACTGCGTGGTCAACCGTGCACAATGGGGTCTGGCGTTGTCCTGTTGAAACACAGACCTTTGGGCAGCCAAAAGTGGAAGGACATCGGGTCGAAGAATTTCATTGACGTATCGTTGCGCATTCAAGCCTCCTTCAATGTGCATCAATTGACTCCTTCCGTTGTAACTGATCATTCCCCACACCATTGCACCTCCACCACCGTGCGGTGGAGCTTCAACACAATTTTGGGCAAAACGTTCATTTCGCCTACGGTAGACCCTACGCCGTCTATCATGACGCTGCAACAAAAAGAAAGATTCGTCACTAAACCAGACACGTCTCCATTGATTGTCAGCTGCCCAGGGACGATGCTGGTTGGCTCAAAGAAGTCGATTTTGGCGATGGCGGCGCGTAAGGACAGGTCCTCGGTGAGGTCGTTGTGCCCAAAGTCCAGCGTCATGCAGTCTATTCCGGTCAGTTTGATCAGACACATGACGTCCTGCAGGCAATGACTGGGTAGTTGAGGAAGCTGTTGTAAACCTGTCTCTGAGGTGACGAAGCCGAATAAAGCGATCCTCCGCTGCTGTTGTCACTCTGGGTCGCCCACTGCGATGCCGGTCTTCAACTGAGCCAGTGGCTTGGAACCGGTGCCAAAGTCGACTGATGGTACTCTGATGCACGTTTAGATGCCTGGCAACCTGACTTTGACTTTCAGCCTGCATGCAGTCGGCCAATAGCAATGTTCCTTAAATTTATCGATAGAGACGCCATGAATGTCTGCTTGAAAATGAACTGAATTTTTTGTGTGTAGCTTTATCCTTTTATAGGGTTTCAGTTGCGTAGTCAGTGAATAGTGTTCACCCCAAATTTTGTTGCTTTCACGTGTGCGCAACATGATCTGTGGTCAAAAATTGCGCCATAAACACTATTGACCACAGCGTTGTAACGATTACAACAACGAACGCAATTCAGGTCAACACGTGCATTTGACACAGTAAAGAACATTTGAGGCTGGTTTTTATATACCCTAGCACCAAATTTTACTTACAAACTCATAAAAACGCGCCCTCGGATAGCTATGCGTTTCTTTTTTTTTTTAACAGTATAGTTGTTTGACTGTGGGTGATGTTGCAAGAAGTTATTTGTCGTACGATACATCTACTTATATGTGTGACAGCTAGCCCTTGATGTCAATCGTTGGTACCATTTAAAAGTGTATGTGGTTGTGTCACTTCATTTCTACTATCTGAGGTACCATTTGAGAGTACGTAACAGTATCACTAGATCCTGATACCAGAAAACCTTCGGTGTATATAGTCTTGATTCGTGTTACTTCAAGGTTAGTTCCTGGCATTCGCCAGAGGTGTTATTATCCCTTGCTTGTTTGTTTACCCAGATTCTTTGCAGGTTTAACTTGGCTTCTCGTTGGAACCTCGTTTCTGAGGTATTATTTTGCTGGACTGGCATGATTGGTGGTTAATTAGCAAACTCCTCTATAACTTAGAATGTTAACAAATTGTTAACTGTTGAAACTCAAAGTTCATAACTTGATAATTAGTAAGTTCATCAACAAGTGGTTGAACATTAACTGTCAATTTATTTGTAGTCTGAACTTCAAATTAACATCAAAATATCAGATGACAACCTTGAATACATTTACTTGTTTTCTTCAACAGTATGGCGTACATATATACACACAGTCTGTTCATTCAGTGAGCTTGTTCAAATCCTAGTGACAACAGAATGTTCTCTATCTCACCTTCAGTTGCATCTTCATACGTATTTAATAAACTAGACAAAATCTCTTCAGTGGTTGGCCCAGGTTTACTGTTTTTCTTCAGTAGAAATCAAATGTATTTCATGGTATGTATTCAATGCGGCAATGTCTTCTTCAGTTAAGGTTTTCACTCACATCTGCATCATCTAAGATTTCCTGATCATTGTTTGTTAATATTTCATCTGTCGTAATGTGTCATTGCGAATATGGTTCTACTTCTTTCGGAGCCAGTGTGGAATATTTCCTTAACTCTGTGACAGTGGGAAGAAAGAGTGGCAGTACCTTGTTAGTGTATAAGGTATTGAATGACTGGGTTGGTTGTGTAGTACAGACTATATTGTTACATCCCCTGATGTTGTCAAAGGGAAATAATCACTGTACTAATTGTGATGATGGTAGTTACAGAAGTGTCAAGGTAACCCAGGTTGGTTTTGGAGGCTCGTATATGTTGGTGTTTATAACTGCATGATCGTTAGTAAATTAAATTCAGCAATTCCAATAACTTGGCGACAAAAGCTTTCAATTGGAGATCAAAGGATAAGTCCAATATTTCTTACAAAAGTTCCTTTATTTAGTTGTTACTTTTTCTGGCATCCATGCTGGATCACGGACTACACATCTCCAGACGTATACCAAAACCAGCAATATAACTCAAGATGAATGGCGTTGAGTGATATGGTGGGACTACTGCTATTAGCCTCGATGTAAAAAGGCTTCTGCTTACTTTAGCCGTGAATTTGTCATGTCTTGTGTGCTGTGGACTCCTAACTGAAATGAAAATGTTAGATCGAGACTTGAACCTGATACTTACGGTAGTATCTGCTATAAGAGCAGAGGTAATACTAAACAAATCGTAGCAGGGTGCAGCGCTGGCTCGCTAAACTCCCTGGTTGGTTGGGGATCTCTTGAAGACTACGAATAACAATTCTTGTTCCAAAACGTTGGAACCGTAGGCTTTTGTTATCACCCAAGGGGATGCGCCACAGTTGCTCCGCGCCTATAAAGGTGGATAACGCCTAACGTGCAATGGTACATGTAACACTGTGTGAGGGTCTCACTAACTGGTATCCAAGAAGCATGTATGTCTATGTGGTTATTCTATGCTTAGCTGGTCGGATGTAATTTCTTATTGGAGGATAGACCGGAAACTATCTTATGATCGGTCTGGGGGTCCAACTGACTGTTAGATTAATCTTTAACCTAACCAGCTACAAAGTTTCTGATCTTAAATTATAGTAACTAAGTAGTATTGAACAATCATTGTTCTATGTTTTCTCTGTTCTAAAGGGCTTCCGTTCTAACTTGTATGGATTCCACACAAGGTTTGATGACATCATGAGTTCATGTACACCGTGATTGAATGATGTCATGGGTTTGTGACTATAGTGCGTTTCAAAAAGATCGGTCGACGATTGACTTCAAATATCTCCATATTACTTGCACTGATAAACATGATTTTTTGCATGCATGTGGTCTTATATTTTCAATGTCCCAAAGTTTTTATAAAATTCAGTGTTGCAGGTAGTGTTCTATTCTTGCAACGGCTAATTCCTTTGATCTTTTTTAACGAAGTAATTATTTTGTCCTGAAGAAAATAATTTACCGTAAATGAAGGAAGTTGCATATTTTCGGCATAGGCGTCTATACAATTCGAATGTTAGAGGGGTTTGTTAACTGATTACTACGTGAGGTCCTTTTTTATTTCTTCGAAATATTTGAGAGAATAATAACGCCTATTCGTTGTAAATGTTACTTTTTATACTAAAACGTGAATGGATGCATGAAGAGGTGAAAGTACTGTGTATGTTAAAAATAATAGTGAAATCTCGGAGATTAAAATGAATTGGTTTACATGTACACATAGATGGAGGAGAAAACATATAAGGTATGTACACACTTATTATGAGTCTAACATATTGATGACTATTCTCAGCTGAACGAACGATAGTCCATCTTTTTTTCCAATAGTCATTTTCCTCTTTTAAGACATGGTCTTCACATTTACACCAATAATCTTTGTCTATCTGTGAGAGGGCGGCATATGTTAGTTCTTTCATATTGCATAGTTTGAATGTTTTATTTTCAGCTGCCGCCTGACCTTTAACTTTTGCCCAAACGAGTTCAGTTGGGTTTAAATGTGAATGATAAGGTGGCAGTCTCAAACACATATGACCATGCTGTTGAATCAACTTGTCTATATGGAATATCTTGGTCTTTTGTGATTTCTTAACAAGGGACAGTAATTCAGGTTTCAGAAACCCCTCGTTAAATGGAATGTCTTCTTTTCTGAGCCAAATCTTTATAGCATCTTTTGTACTCGAAGATGTTGGGATTTTGTCTTCTTCTGCCACAGCGTTGTGGTATGATGTGTTGTCCATTATCAGACAAGATGGTCTGTCTAGGGACGGAAGAAGAGTATTTTCAATCCACTCTCTAAATATGTTACCGTTCATCTCGGTATGATAGTCCCGGTTGTCCGTATAATTGGAAGTGAAAATAAGTTCAACATTTTTCACTAGCCCATTATGTCTGCTGCCTGCATGTGCCATTATCAGACGTTGTCCTTCTTTCCACTGGGTACACATCTTTTAATCGTTCCATCTGATAATTGCCATTCCTTTTCACTTGTGTGGTTAGCATTGATCCAAGTTTCATCCACATACACAATATCATAATCTTGATTACGCATTTCCCGTAGATCACGTAAATATTTACTTCTCATAGATACTATGTGTGGCTACTCGTAGATGACGTTTCTTCCACTAAATCGAACACGCGGCCATTTTCGCTCAAATTTTAATGGATTCTGACTCCGATGCGATGACGAGGAGATTTTTGTCTTTATTAGCACTGATATCGGTTCTCAGAATATGGGTGATGGCAGAGATGGAAACGAAGGTAGAATGTCATTGCTAGTATGTCTAATTTTCGGGGTTAGGTTTAGGTTTATGGGACAGGTTTAGGGTTACGGCCGAATGTCACTGCTGACGAGGGCGTTTGTTGCTTTGCTACTGATGATGGGTGTAACGAAAAGATCGTCATTTGATTTGTATTGGTCAAATGACTTTCATTGAGATGCAAGGGATAAGGACTCTTCGTTTGTTGTTTTTTTTTTTTTAATTTAAAAAAAAAAATTTTAAATTAAAAATTAAAAATTTTTTTTTATCGTTTTTTTCATCTTTCCATTCCTCTCTTCCTATCACATCTAACATGTACACAAACAAATTTTATGTCATCAGATTCATCATTCATTTATTTATATAAATTCCAAAAATGATAGCAATTGACCAAGAAACAAAAAAACTATAGACTTTACAAGTCATCCACTATAAAAAAGGGAGTGTTGTGAAAAAGAAAGCAGCTGCAGGGCAAATTTTCAGAATCTTTATGCTGCGTGCTAAAGGCTAATATTGTTACTTCCCTTGAGTTAGTCAAAGGGATATAACCGCGACACTTTCTTGGTCACTGAAATAACTGTCTCAGGCTCTAACTGGTTACTATGATGCATCAGTCTATATACTAGTCCGGTGCTATGGCTTGCCAGATGAAATTATTTCTAATTGGAGTAGAGACCGGAAACCTTCTTATGATTGGTCTTGGGGCCTAGCTGACTGTTAAAATAATCTTTAACCTAACTAACTACGAAACCTCTAGTCTAAAATTATTGTTACTAAGTATGACCAACCATTGTTCTAGGTTCTCTCTATTCTAAATATCTTCCGGCCTAAGTTGTATGGAGGCCACACAAGATTTGATGACATCATGGGTTCATGTGTGCCATGACTGATGATGTCATTGGTTTTTTGACTAGTGTTTATTTTTACTAACTAGTCATTCTTAAGTACTTTACTGTAATTCTAATAGTTGTAGCGATGTAGTAGGCCATATGGTCAAACCTCGCTCTTTGTTTCCCATGCTTGTCGTGGTAGCCGATCTTCTCCCATTCTGCAGACATGGCCAAACCATCTTAGTTGGGACTGTTCTACTTGGGTCTGTAGGGGGTGGCATTTTAGGCCTTGACGTATCTTCTGGTTGCGGACCATGTCTCTTCTTGTTACTTCAACCACCTTCCTCAGATACCTCATTTCTGAGGTTTGGATCTGGCTTTTGTGGTTTGTAGTCATTGCCCATGACTCGCATCCATTGGTTAAGACTGGGACATAGGTGGAGCGGTATACAGCCACCTTCATTTTCTTACCAACCTCTCTCTTGCTGAGGAATCCTCGATTTATGGCCTGGAAAAGTCTCACAGCTGCTGCTTTTCAAGTGGCCAACTCTTCTTTGAAGTGGTCAACTCTTCTTTGAAGTGGTCGACCTGCTCCAGGACCTGTTCTTCCAGCTTAATCTGATGTCTTCTTTCTTCTCGTGATATCACCATGGATTTTGTTTTAGAGCTGCTTATGACCATCCCTCTTTTCTCCAGCTCTTCCTTCCAGACTTGCAGGTTGGATTGAAGATGTGCCTCTGATTTAGCAATCAGGGCAACATCATCCAAATGCCAGCTCTGAAATACAGACCTGTCTCATCTTCCAGGACCCCACTGAACACTTTCTTGTTCTCTCCATACATGCTTTGATCACATCTTCCATGAGGAGTATGAAAAGATAAGGTGACAGGATATCATCTAGTCTTACACCAGTGGTGGTCCTGAACTCTTCTGACTTATGGTTTGCTGTCCTCACATAATTTCTGCAAGACTTGTAGAAGCTCTATATAGCATGAATCAGAGGTGCTGGAATGTTATTCCTTGCCAAACAGTCCCAAAGTTTGCTCCAGGGGACCCTGTCAAACGCGTTTTCCAGATCTATGAAACAAAGATGGATCTCACTCTTATACTCAAGGGCCTTTTCACTCAGCTGTCTGAGTGTGAAGATTAGGTCTTGAGTACTTCGGTTTGCTTGGAATCCGCACGGGACCTCATCCAATTGTGGCTCAGCTAGGCGTCGGAGTCTCTGCTCTAGGATTCTAGAGTAGATTTTACCAAGGACACTGAGAAGGGATATGCCTCTATGGTTTCCACATTGTCGATTGTCACCCTTTTTGAAAATTGGTATTATGATGGCAATCTTCCAATACTTTGGTATGGTCTTGTTGCACGACGCTGCCTGTAGGACCCTTAAGAGTAATTGGTTGCCTGATGCTCCCATGCAGAGCCGGATTAACGTAGTAGCACAAGTAGCATATGCTACGGGTCCCGCGCTTTTAGGGGCCCCGCGCCAATAAATATGTACATAATTTTTTGGTCATCTTCTAATACGAGCGTTAAACTAATGATCTTGTGATTTATGCCAATTTAGCGCCTTTTCATTTGGTGTCACGAAATTGTGAGAGAAAGAGCATAAGAGGTTGACTTAGTGTGACTCTTCATTATTTTTATCTTAACTGTTTGCGGACGGAAGCCATTTAAGTGGCGTAGAAAATCTGGTCACGTTTGGACGGAAGCCACTTTTTTGGCTCTAGGCGACTGCCCCTCTAATTTTGTTTCGTTCTTTGTGAAATGAAATTGCATTAACAATAAAAACTAGAATTTAGAAAACGGAAACTTCCTGTTTTAATTGAGGTATATGGCGTGCTCGCACTCTCTTTCGATCTTGATTAAAAATTCTTGATTTGTAAGGTTAGAAAACTCAAAAAATGAGCAGTAGACACAGAGATATTGGACGTAATTATGCTTCTGGAAGTGAAAAACGTAAAGCGAAGGAAGAAAAAGAAAGAAGAGATCAACTTGTGATATCAAAAACACGTAAGCTGACAGAATATATTGATGTTCATGTTGGTGGTACTCTAACCGCTGAAGCTGGAAGTACAGGAACAACTAGTACTAGTGCAGGCTGTGCAGCAGAAAACATACAACAAAACCCAGTATACACTGAGTCTGAATGTGAAAGAATAAGTGAAACGAAGAAGTACTCTAATGATATTGGTGACTGGCCGAACAATATAGATGACTGTGAGCGTGAATATTGGATATCCAAGGGAAGTGAAAAATGTCAACATGTTGATAGTGCCTTTTTTCATCCGTGCAATTGTATGACACTGAAAAGAAAACTCGATACTGTCAGAAGTCTTATTTTACACATATTCATAAACTTACAGACAAGCAACATGCAAGAAAATGGTTATGCTATTCAGAAAGTAAAGGGCGCCTATTCTGTTTCCCATGCAAGCTTACGAGTTCAGAATGTTCATCAAAGTTTACTGTGGAAGGGTTTAATGACTGGAAAAATGCAAGCAATCTATTGCGTCGACATGAAGAAAGCTCCTCACATAGACAAGCTTTAATTTCACTGTTGATGCGTAAAAACAAAGGTGAACGTGTCGATTCCCAACTTGTGAAACAAATGGACATTCAAGAAAAGTATTGGCACAAACTTCTAGAGCGAATAATTGAAGTTGTGAAGTTTTTAGCAGAACGAGGCCTTTCATTTCATGGCAGTGATGAAATTGTTGGGTCCCCTTATAACGGGAATTACTGGCCAAGTTTGACCCATTTCTGGCAGAGCATATAAGTACTCATGCAAACAGAGGATTTGGACATACATCATATCTATCTAAAACAACGTGTGAGGAATTCATCAATCTGATTGGATCCAGCATACTGGATCACATTCTCTGTGAAGTGAAGAAATACAAGTATTATTCCGTTTCATTGGATTCTACTCCAGATATATCTAATATGGACCAGCTGACTTTGACTGCGCTATGTTTTGCCATCTGGACCAGTTGAAAGATTTGTGACATTTTGGGATATGGAAGGTCATAGTGCTGAACAGCTTACTAAAAGTATACTTAATTTTTTAAAGGCAAATGATATTGATATTAAAGACTGCCGTGGTCAAAGTTATGACAACGCCAGCAACATGAGTGGCAAGTTTATAGGATTACATGCACAAATTAATTGATAATGATAATTACTATGCAAATTAAAAATGTATGTGTTCAAATATATTTGTGTTGTTTTATTGTTTTTTTTAAAATATAGGACCTCTTTCTTAACATATGCTACAGGCCCCGCACTAGCTTAATCCGGCCCTGCTCCCATGTACTTAACCATTTCTGGTGTTATACCATCATGCCCTGCTGCTTTGCCCATCTTGATTTTCTCCAGTGCTGCCTTCAGTTCTTCCATCTATGTCATCTTCACCATCATTGGTTTTCTCTTCTGTGCTAGTGGTTATCATTTCTGATGCTTCACCATGCTCACCATCCAGGAGTTCTGAGAAATATTCTTTCCATCTTTCCATTACTTCCTTCAGGGCAGTAAGCAATTTGCCTTGCTTGTCCTTTATAAATTTGAGAGGGCATTGTTTTTCCTTCCTCATGTTCTTTAGGGTCTTATAGAACAATTTCTGGTTTTCTTGCGCATCTTTTTCTAGCTTTTCTCCAAATTCTTCCCAGGACTTCTGTTTTGCTGCTAGCACCTTGTTCTTTGCTTCTGTTCTGAGTATCACATATTCTCTATATTTCTCCATTTGTCCTGCTGTGTTTTTAGCTCCTAAGTATTGTTTCCATGCCATTTTCTTCTCTCTTATTTTCTCTTTGACTTCCTCGACCACCAAGGTGCCCTCTTTCTCTTGTTCCTAAGTCGGACTTCACCACATGCTTCTGCAGCAGCTGTCTTTATGATGTCCTTGAATTTAAGCCAGAGGGTTTCCAAGTCATCAGGTGGTTCTTCTGTGTTGCTCACCGCTGCAGCAATAAGCCCCTGTTATCTGGTCTTAATTTCTGGCTCTCTCAGCTTGTAGGTCTTAATACTCATTTCTCCCGTTCGTTTACTTAGTTTCTTGCGTGATGTAGGGCAGTTCCTTGGCTGAGCAACTCTTTCAGTTGTTCTTTTGATTGTAAGCAGGTAGTGATCACTTCCAATCTCTGGCCCCTCCAGACTCTAGCATCCCGAACATATTTGAATAAGCTCCTAACTATGGCATAGTCGATCACTGACTTCTCATTTTTTGTTGGTTCACATCTAGTGTATGCATGTATGCGCGTATAGGGGAACTTTTTGTTTGTAATGATCAGATTCTGCTCACTGCAGAATCTAAGTAGTCACTTTCCATTGTCATTGAGAGCATCTTCTCCATATCTTCCGATAACTCCACCCCATCTAGCATGGTCATTTCCCACTCTGGCATTGAAATCTCCGAGCATGATAATTTCATCTAGTCAGTCATCCACTGTCCTTTGAAGCAGCTCGAAGAATTCCTCCTTGACCTCTGCTCTCTCATCCTCATTTGGCCCATGCACTATGACCAGGTTGACTATGGTTTCTCCTTCTTTTAGTTTTACAACCATAATGCGCTCTGAGACAAAGTTCCATCCCTTGATACTATCTTTTTGGTTTTTGGCCACAATGCAACCCACGCCCCCTTTAGCTCTTTCAGATGTGGGTACACCACTGTAGAGCAGCGTGTTGCCATCGAGATCCATGACTCCATGTCCCTTTTTCTTTGTTTCTGTTATAGCCAGGATTTCTAATTTGGCCTTCCTCATCTCTTCCACCAGCTCCTCTTCTTTCCCATTTATACTTCTTGTGTTCCAAGTTCCATAAGTCGTAGTCCATAGTCTGTTCCAGTTCGCCGCCTTTAGAATTAGTCCGGTTTTCTCTCTTATAGTTCGCGTAATCATGATTTAAAGCAAACAGGTGATTGGCCTGTTGTGCCTTTGTATGGTGGAGGGGCTGTCTCCTTACGGCCTCCATGCAGGCCGCCCTCCTCCTTTTTCAGCCGGGCTTGGGACCGGCCTTGGCGGAGTTAAATGTGGATCAAATCTTCATCTATCATTTTCATTGTCCACCTTTTGTCATCCAAATTGTCAGTGAAATATTAGATTCAGGGCTAGATTCGGCCTCATCTTCACTATTACTCAATCCTCTTTCATCACTGTCATGTGGTATATCTACAAAATCACTGTCAGTATCATTGTCTTCTATTTGAAACATTTCAAATAATGGTCTAGATTTATTTCTTAGTTCTGGTCAGACATGATGGAAGTAAGAAAAATTGGTAAACTCCGATTGAACACAAAGCAAGTGATGAAAACACACATTTACACAACGCTCAAACATGAACAGGAAGGAAAATCTGTTTATCATAGTAATGTCCCCATTGTACTCTGAATAAATTTGATTCACATTTATAATTACGATTTTAACGGCCGATTTAGTAGGCTGTAACACCACAGAGAGAAATAAATCTGCTGTTTTGACAGGGTAACCCTTTTCAGTCCTAGGTGACTGCTAATATTTCTACCCTGAACAACCACAAAACTCTTTTTTTTTTCAAACTACTATTTAAAAAAATTTTTTTTTTTTATAAAATGTAAAAAAAAACCCAAAATAACATGAAATAAATTTGTGCAGAAAAATGGATATATTTCAACCCCTGTATATTTAAATGTCACGTTATGTTTTTTAACAGACACCTTTACATAAATGCACAGAACAAAATTTACACCCAAAAACTGTTTCTGGAGCTCTATCAGTGTCAGACTTTAAATTTCTACTGTACTGGACATGTTCTTTTCTGCCCAAGATCCTGACAAGTTCATGTTTGTTTGATGTCAGGAACCGTGTTGCGTTTAGTAAATTTGTCCAAAAGTCCAAGAACATCAAACCTAAACTGTAGGTGACTGCAGCTTGGATCTCTGCTTGGTACCACCGGCTTTCTTTGTCTGCATCACAATCACAATGAAGGCATTGCATTTTGGAAAAGGAACCATAGTCCATAACACCACCATTTCCTGGACTAGCGTCCAACAGGGTAGTATGATCAGCTAAGTCCACACCACCCACATGTTTGTTGTGAGTATGGGTTCAGGAATCCGCAAATCATATCCATGTTTTGGCTCGCCCCAAAACTGTCCAAGTGCTGGTATCTCCATTTGTTGAAATGGTTTATGTTGAGAGGTATGTTTCGCTTGTAGATTTTGCAAGTGTGTTATAAATATACAATGTTCATTTGAGAGTAAGTGTCCAGGGTTCGTTCTTTAAGTGCCTTGTATACTAGTATTCATTTCCTTTCGCTCATAAAACCACTTTCTTTAAAGAAAGTAATAACTGCAGAGTGACGGTTCTAAACACTTTAATAAACATAACATCACAGTAGACCCATTGGATGTGGTCACACAGTGATAGGAAACTATACAGAGTGATAGAACAGGAGGCAATCTGATCATAAGTTCCCCCGTCGATCAAGTGTTTTTGCCCCTTATTCTCCTTTACACTCTGAGGTGGGCGGGCCCACCTGGGTCATGACTCGTGGGCGGGCCCACCTGGATCATGACTCCCAAGTGTCTCAGCCTCCTGTTGTCTTGTGTAGAAAATGAACCCACTCCACCTTGGTTGCAGCATTAAAAACCCACAATTCTGCCAGCCGGAGGCAATTGTGCAAGTAACAAAGTGAAGACAAATTATTGCGGTCTGTAGTGTAAGGGTTTTTATAAGTATGGTGATAGTGTTGGAGAAGAAATAGAATAAGGTTTCTCTCCAGAAAGTGTGAGGTCCCAGTTACAGAGATGTACACTGGTATCACTCGATAGTCACGGCTGTGATAGAATCTGGAACTGAAATAGAACAGTCAGAACTTACTACGCCACCCTGCTGTGTGACCACAAGTGATAACATATCAACAAAACTCCACTTCAACTTTAGTGAATGAAAAAAACTGTTAAATACAGTTTATATATCCTTTTTATTTACAACTGTCTAATTTTATATCGGCCATCAAACATATTCTGAGAACGGATATCGTGCTTATAAAGACAAAAATCTCATCCCCACCGCATGGCATCAGAATCCAATAAAATTAGAGTGAAAATGGCCGCGTGTTTGATGCCGATTCATTTCGATTTAAAAAATTCACAGAAAATAAACGCGAATACATCCATTACTAAAAAAATCGGAAACGGAAGCTAACTCTCTCTCAGATAAGTTTAACACTTAACATCCGGGGTGATATCACGTGTACACACATCCTAATGCTAGAAAACAAAGATATCCGCAGGCGACATAAGTCGCCTGCAGCTGTGAGAACATGGATTTCTGCAGGATGCGGGCAGCATGCTAAAGGTTATATAATATTGTGCATTTAAAAGAAAAAGCAATAAAAAGTAGTTGTAATTAAAAGGAAAGGTACTCACCGAAATGTTGAAGCTATCCGCCTAATCCGGATGTGTAATACTGAAGAGATATTATAAAACAGTACCGCATCAAATATGCACTGTTGCCAACTAATAATACTTACCGTTAGCCGCATGCTCAAAATCCCCTATTTTGAAGACTTGACCCGTATGAAATATTATATATATATATATTTAAAAAAAAATACAAACATCAATATATTAAAACCTAAATTAAGTAAATTATTCTTTGCAACTTTTCAGCCCGTATCTTGGCGATAATATTGCATTAACATGCTAACACTCATTCAAGTATGTAAAATTCTAAACATATTAAAAATTTTTACAATTATACTCTTAAACGCTGAATTTACCGAACTTTTAATTTATTAGTTTCTTTTAAAAACATATTCTTCGTTCATGTCAGTAAAAATACTGCATCTATGAACTTCACTTTTAGCATGCACATAACGTTTTATTTAGTTTATTACTTTATAATATTGTGAATATGAAAATTACTATATGTGCGTGTTTTTCCGTGTGGGCATTTGTCCTTGTGTGTATTTGTCGGTGTGAGCATTTTTTGGTGTGAGCAGTTTTCCATGTGCGCATTTTTTGGTGTGAGGAATTTTCAGTGTGAGCATTTTTCGGTGTGAGGAATTTTCAGTGAGCGCATTTATGACTGGGGCTCTTTCTGTGCACAATTTTCGTGTGGGTTTTTTCATGTGCGCTTTTTTTCTGGTTACCGTAAGGACATTATCTGTAAAAATTGCTTTTTTGTCATGAAAGACCTAGCCCACAATCTGTACCAGGAAGATGTAGACCAATATTTCTGCACACTTGGTGTTTGTACTTACATTGCATTGCTCTTGGCTTCTAAAAATTGTGGCAGCGAAAGAGAACGATTACCAAAAACACGGCCTTATATACCCTCAACCTTTGGGCGTCTCTATTAATAAGCCGATATTCCATTGGTTGCTTATTCTAACAATTTCTTTTTACATTTTCTCATTAGTTAGGAAGGTCATGTACATCTTTCATATACATAAGTCCCATAAACTTATAAAATTCTTCAACCATTACATCCATCCATCCACTGTAAACTGATGACCTTGATGGACCATACATTGAAGCATATTTGTATACAGACTTAAATAAGATACAAGATCAACAGTAAAAAAACTTGAAAAAATTTACAGGCCTTAAAAACTGTCAGACATCATCTCTCGTTAGCATTTCCTCCTTCAATTGAAACCCAGGCTTTCGACAGGGCAAAAACTTTGGAATTGACACAGGGGCTCCACCATCGAAATCATTATAGCCTCCGGGTCTGTCGCAGCAAAGTTGAAGTCGAACTGCCTTTTGAAAGATTAATGAATAAAATGCTATAGGTTCTCAGAATTGGCTCGTGACAGAGACACCTACATGAGATACAGAGGTGGTACAGAGAAAGCAGTGGCCAATATTCTAACACTTTTCTAGAACTACCTAACCTTCTCTGGGCAGCAGATTCACAGCACAATATTAATGATATTACTTTTACTGTCGATTAATGTCATTGTATTTGTCAACTGTCCTTTCTTTTAGCATGTAAGAAAATTATCTAAGTTTTTCTTCTCTATCTTTCTGTCGTGCAAATTCAAATTTGTAAACAACGAACTCGTGACAGTACCACCTTTTCTCCTCTTCTCGTACTGTATTTTCAAATTTTCCACGTTAATCGTATTATGGATGGTAACTAGCGTTCTCATTCAAAATGAAACAACACTTTTGTAATACGTCACAAAAGTACTACTTTTTGGCACGAAATACGTGTGTGTGTGTGTGTTTTTTTGCAATGTGTCGCGTCCAACAGCGTGGTTATATACATTCGCATCTGCGTTAACAGAAAAGGGGGGTGCATGTGGTTTTCTATCGTATTTTCAAAATCCGTTAGTAGGAATGGCCCGCTCCTTCGCAAATTTGTGTGCCTAAAACTACTATCGCTTGTCAATAGGTGCATTTTCTCTCACTTTTTATGCCTTCGTTTATTCTTTCCCCATTTTTTTCTGACCATCTTTCTCGGAACAACTAAGCCTTGTCTTTTCAAAAATGTTACCGTTAACCCTTCAAGGACGTCGTTATAAAATCTAGTACCACGGGCGGGCGTGGGCGACAATGTTTCACGCAACTTCCTTATTTTATCCCTATATTATTTTATCGTTATAAACAACCATATTATCTATTTGGATCAGTGTAATCTCGGATATCATCACAGGGGGACAAAAGAAACGCTTCAAAGACACAGCTTCAAAATTGATGTCTCCTCCTGGGAGACTATCGCACATGATCGCTCTGCCTGGCGGACAAACATTACTCAAGGCGCTCGCATTGCAGAACAGAATTTAGCTGATAAGGCAGAAGGCAAGCGTGCTGCAAGAAAAATCAGAATGCACAGCAACACTACCATCAACTCTAACCATGTGTGCCCTGTATGTGGCATGGCCTGTAGGGCCAAAATAGGACTAATTAGCCACATGAGATCACGGCACTGATGTCTCACAACTCAAGTCTGAAGCTGTCGCCATCTTCGCTTACGATGGGCAACTATTATTATTATTAGGCTCTTTAAAGATCATTTCCTTTGCAAACTTTCTTAGTAGGTCATCTCTCAGACAAGCAGCAAACTGGTCCTGAAGGAAGGATGGCTCCAACGGAGTGACGTTATTCTGCTTTTGTGCCCTTACCACACTTTCGAATACCTCGTGGATGCGATGGGAGAATTCCCAAAGAGACTCCCTTGCACCTTGCCGGGTAGAGTAAAAAGTGGCCATTAGCTCTGGGATGCTTCGACGCTCCCCATACACCCTAAGAATGGAATGTAGCATCGCTTCTGGGTCGTCATCATCAGCCTGAATCCTCAGCTCCCTGCGAACACTTGGGGTCACACTGTCAAGAATAACATCTGCCTGGTCCTCTTTACTCATCATCCCTACTCTCCAGGCAGCTCTCACCTCTGACATATTCCTCGGCCATAGGACCCGTGCGCTCCCCAAAGCACCGCACTTTCTTGTGAGTAGGTACCACGATGTACTGTACTCGTTCTGGTTGATGATCCAGCCCCACTACAGGGTCATCTACCTCAGCCACATCTTCGTTATCCAATCTACTAGCAGCACGTGTGTTGCGTGCCACCATCTTGTTGCTAGTAGAGTTGACTAGAAATATTGACAAACTGGATGATCCCGTCCCTCGCCTTGCACTGAACTGGGTGTTCTACTGTTTCGGCTGTTGCTACTCTGATTGCTGAAGAGTTGCTTCACTGCGTGCTGTCTGTCAATCCTGCCGACGACGCCACTTGTGACAGGGCTAGGTGTCCACATCCAAGACCCGTGCACTAAGAAAATTTATAAAGGATCGTTTGACAGGGGTGTGGTAATATGAGGTTTTAGAGTATAGAATATAGGTTTCCCTGGACAATTAGATGGGTCAGATGACACCAGAATAGTGCCAGATAAGAGACTGGTCTTACAAGCAATACCCCCTTCTCTGAACAGAGTAAGGGTGTATGGACAATCAAGGTGAGGTCAGACTATGCAAGTTCCCAGAGTAAAGAATGATAGTGTTGAAAGTTCTCTGGGTCCCTAACTGTCACCTCTTTTGATCTCACCTGACTAAGGACTCGGTGAGGTGTGTATGGCAGGTGTCTAGGGTAATGCAATTATGATGTGTATGACAAATGTCAAAAACAAAACTTTAACTCTTTCATTCCAGAGTTATTTTGCACGCTGTGCCAGACTTTTTTTCGGGTAGAATTTTATAGAGTGAAGTGTTCATCTTTCAGTCTAAATTTTTTTTTTGTGAATTTTTCTTTGAACTTATTATATACCAAACTGTAGGAAAATTGATGGAGAATTGTAATATATAATGTCTTTGGTAGTATTAACACAAGTATGTTTGGTATACTTAAAATATTTTGCATGTAAAATTGAAAAACGCTAAAAAGTTGACTGTAGAATACGATCTTACCATAGACAAATGACTGTTGTAGACAATAAAACTTTCTTTTTAGTCTTCAAACATCAAGTTAATCCATATACAAAGTAAAAAAAAATTGCTTATGGCCACAATTAGTACATTTAGTGTTATTGACACCAGTTTTTCCGTGGTCCTTTGTAAGAAAAAATAAATTATGCAATCGTGCATTCCGTAATTTTCAAACAAATAAAGAACAATAATGTCATATAAAAACTTTTTTACTCTTGTTTAATGTTTTAGTTGTATCCCTAGCTTCATCTTCTACCAAGAACTAGTGATTAGATGTTACGGTAGGTCTAGTTTTGTTGCTTTTTTATCGGCCAGAATATGACTACGCCCACTCATCAACTAAATCTAGTGTGTCTAGCTTTTCTGCACAGATTCTGTATTTTGACAACAAACTGTGACTACCAAACAATCATCATCAATGTCAGCAATGTTTCAAAGTAGTTTGACACAATTATTTGCTTAGGAGACATAGAAAATGTAAATATAAAGCGTGACATATTTCTCTAGCAATAACAACGAAAAACGCAAACACGCAAATCTTCACAAAAATTGTGATAATAACATCAAAACACGCACATGTGCTGATTAACTACAGTCAAATTAGTTGTTTAGATAGTAGTGGAAGTCATTCTACGAGTTTTAATATGTGAACTACATTAAACGGACGATTTTTAGGGTTTATGCGTGGTAAACTAAAAACCACGCTCTGAGCGTTGTTCTGGCACGGCGCGTTGAATTTTGCAACGCTCAGAGCGTTGGTCTGGAGTCAAAGAGTTAACTTAATAGAAGTAAGTAAGACTGGTTGTAAAATTAGATATATATATATATATATATATATATATATATATATATATATATATATATATATATATATATATACACACATGGATCCAGCAACATGGGAGGATGAAGCTGCCGATCGCACTAAGTGGCGATGCTATTTACGGCGCCACCTCAGATTGGGCGAAGAGAGGCTCACACAGGAAGCAGAGGTGAGGAGAAAACGTCGAAAGGAGCACCAGGAAAATAAGCAGCTGAGGGCTGTCACCTCAGGGGCGCATTCCCATAGTCAGTTATGACTGAAGGGGCTATTATTATTATTATGGTTTATTCTTCCTGTACCTCAATGTTTTGGACAGGAAGTATCAAACTCAGGACAGTTTTTTTTTAGTTTGTGTACAGTTATAGAAATAAATAGGTTGAAAATATGTTCATGTCTTTTAACACTGAATGTCACTTTCTAAGGCACCCTCACAGTCTTTATGCAATATTGGAACTTGTACTAGACTAGTGTTGGAGGATCTGTTGTCTACATCCTCCCCAGGTCAGGAATACTAGGTTGTGGATAGTTATTTTAATTATATGAATGAGTTCTCAGGTGCCCGTCTAAGGGACTTAACTTCGTGGCCTGGTCGTGGTGGTTTGCTATAGATTCTTCACGAACAATCAATTCAGAGTATCCTGGATGCAGCTAAGGGATGCAGCTTTCAGATATATTAGAAGCTATAAATTTGCCCCACTGATGCTGTCTTTCCAGGTTTCTGGCCACACTTTGTAATTGGTGATATGACCTGTAATGAGAGGAACATTCCCTCCCCTATAATGCCTGTCTTATAACCATTCCACAACTAATTGACAATACGCTTACCTGGGTCAGACACATATGCGGATGATTCAAACTGTTCGTATAGTGTGAAGTATATAGAGCTAATTTCAGCTGGTAAATTCAGCATCCTTTTCATCTGTTTTAAAAGACCTTGTTCCTCCTTTATCAAATTTGTCTGCCTCGTCCAGTAACATAAATCTCAGTTTTGACTTATTCCATGTTATTGCTGCCTTTTTATTCCTGATCATGTGCTGCACGTTTTGTAGATACTTCAATGGCGTAAATGTTTGACCCAACAACTGATTTATCTGTAATGCCTTGAACATGTTAGAAATGTCCAAACATTCTTTGGTCATATAATCTATGAATTTTACCTTTTTTATGAAAGGGGCATTTAATTGAGGCTTATGCTCAGTATCAGAGTTGCAGTAAACATTAGCTGAGCCTTCATTTGGATTGATCCAATTCTCGCCTTTCTTCATACCAGGCTTTGCTCTCTTGATGTCTCTGTAGGTCTGGCCTAGAGATGACCTCTTGTGTTTCATCATTTCTTTGGCATACAGGGTCTCCCTATCTGGAGGTCCGGGTAGGCCCTGACCACCTGTTTGTCCAGGCCAACCAATGTCACCCTTTGTTTCATTATTGCCGAGTTGACCAGAATCTCCCTGAAGACAAGCACCATTGTCTAACAGTGTCAATGCCGTTGTCAGCAGATCTTTTAAGGCTAACACCAAGAAATTTTTATCTCTAATTTCTTTCAGTAGTGTCAAAAATATTCCTCTCTCCTGCTGTGTCAGGTCAAGTTCCATCACAAATGGTTCGGGATTCTTCCAGAACTTTTGTTTGAGCTCTAGTGTTCTAAACAAGTTTTCGTTGTCCCAGGGTAACTTGCAACACAGCACAGCCAAGATTGTGTACATCAGAGACTCTATGTCTCCCTTACTGTTTGGTCTTTTTCCTTCATGTGCCCGAATAGACATAAATGCTGGGGTGCCATAGATGCTTGACAATTTTTCATCTCCGGGTCCCATATACACAAATCCAAAATCAAGTAAAAAGAACTGATCTTTATTGTTTATCATGTCCGGTTTAATGTCAGCATGTACAGTACCATGATGGGCAAGGAACTGCAGTAGGTTTGTAATGTCTTTAGCCAATCTGAGACATTGGCTGAATGGCAAGATGTGGTCAAGCTTCTTCAACTGCTCTAGTATCATAAAAGAGTTTTTCTCTGTTGAGCCAAACCCATATCTTGGTATTCCAAGGTGCTCTATGTGATACTGCGATTTGTAATCTTCGACATTGTCATGATGTCCAATTTTTTCATAGAAAAATATTTCGTCCTTCAAAGTCATGTTCTCTTCTGGCTCTACTTTAATGGCGACTGGAACTCCATGACTCCCATCATTATTGATCTGAAAACGACGTGGCATGCTCCAGCTCCAAGAACATTGCCAACTTTTTCTTCACTTGTGGTTCTGGGTCATTGACCTGACTTGACCTGCCAACGTTTGTTTGTGTCGCAACGCAACTGATCTTTGTTTTCTTCACTTGTAATTCTGGCCTTGGTTGACTAGTAATCATGGGGGCCCATCGTGTGTCACGTGATTTTACAAACCCAACCTGGTGATGTATGTTAGGTGGTTTTATGCATTGTTGTATTGGTCTGATATGTACACTCATTCCATCTTCTGTTGTTATTAAACAAGCTTGCTGATCACTTGTAACATTTTGTACTGCCCATATCTTTTGTTGTTTGATTCTGTTAAGAAAATTTCTCGCAGCGATACGACAAGCTCTTTTATCAAGACTATTCCAGTGGCGGCGTTGTTGTATATGTTGTTTCTCATTGTTTGTCCACGGTGTTTTGATATATGTATTCTCTTCTTCAGTTCTGTCAAAGTTACCTCTTCTCTCTTGTTCTCTCTTATAATATTCAGAAGGTTTGAAATGTCTGGGCTCTTCTCTGTGATAAAATGATTTATTTGCGTATCTCGCACTGGGTTTCCGCTATGGAGTATACTGTCCATCTGTTCTGTATATATTATGTCTACTCTGTTGTTGTTGTTGATGCTGTTGGTACATTGCATCAGGATGTGGTGTAGCCATGTTGTCACTATAGAAGGACTGGTCTCGGCTCCAATTAGTAATATGTAACAGGCGACCAAGGACTATGTTGTCACTATACTAGGTGGCAGATGGCAGGCCTAGTTATATTACCATAATTGGGGGGTATATATTGTATTTAGTTTCTTTGGTGCTAGCCGGTTGTTAGTCCTGAAAAGGACTGGTCCTAAAAAGGACCACTAGCTGACTGTCTGGATACCTCTTAGTTGCTTGTCTGTTTATGGTGTCGTGGCGTTCTCATGGTGTTCATATCCTGCTTTACGGGTTACAAAAGGTTATATTTGGGTATATAGGGTGTTAATGTCTGCGCTGGTATCACGTTCCTAGTCCTGGAGATGATTGGTCCTGAAAAGGACCACTGGCTGCCTGTTCGGTCTCTACTATTCGTTGTCTGTTTTGGCTACGTGTTGTTCTATGGCTGTTGCTATTATCTTTGGTAAGAAGCCCTTATGGTTTTGATGATTATTTGGTGTTCCGCTTCTTTTCTTCTTTTTTGATTTCTTGTTAGTACTTCTACGATTTCGGTTATTATTTTGTCTTTAGTTTCTTTGTTTTGCTCTCTACTTTTTGTAAGGATATCCTCAACGATCCTTCTCTCTGTTTCAATTCTTTTGAGGATTTCTTCGTTCTCTTCCTTTAGCTCTGCGAGATTGGCGATGTCGACTTCTATCTCGTGTTTGATGGATTTCATTTCCTATAACATTGCCTGGGCGCTCTGTAAGGCTCCTATTGTTTCGTCGCTTATGACATCTGAGTCTTCGTTGTGTTGCTTGTTCGTCTCGACTTTGAGTTGTTGTTTTATGTCTCGCATCTCTGTGGTTAGTTTTACCAGCTGGGCTCTTGTGTACTGTTCCTGTTTGACAGTGCCGCCTGAAGCCACTCGGTTTCTTGCTTCTCTGAAGGAGATGTTTTTTGTTACTGATTCCTTCAGTATGGCCTTTGTCTCATAGAAGATCGGACATCCACGGTATCTTGCCCCGTGGTTCCCGAGACAGTTTGCGCAGGTTCTGTTGGAGTTGCGTACTTTATAGTTGGTATCTTTTTTCGCCTGAGGACATTCGTTGTATGAGTGACTTCCCGCACAGTACCAACAAACTGTATCTCCTGCAAGTTTTCTTGGTATGTGAAAACCGCTGGCAGTTTGAGCACTGCATAACAGGAGGGATGTACTCTTCTGTTTTTCTACATCTGTCGTCCAGGTTTAGTTGACTTGGTCTTGAAGACCCTTCAATAGTTATGATAACCAAGTTAGTGTCCTTCTTGTCCCATGTCTTCAGTCTTTCCACCTGTGTTATTGTGATATTCTTGTTTTCTGCTTGCAGGCGGCTGTGGACTTCTTGTGTAGATCTATTGTTGTCGACCCCTCTTACAACTATCTTTTTGGTCTTCTTGAAGATCTCCACAGTAGCTTTTATCTGGTGGGGCAGCTGGACTTCTTTGTGTCCGGACTCTAGTTCAATCATCAGTTGGTTTGTCTTCTCCATGTTATTTAGAGTTAATATAACTCCGTTGTCATGTCTTGAAACTTTAGATATGCTCCTCCTGCCCGTTATTGTCTCAAGGATAGCGATTACTTTATCGTCGGGTAGGGCCCTGAGCGAGGCCTCACCTCCAGACATCTGAGTGATCTTAATTATCCTCTCCTGTATTGCCACGTTAGAAACGGCATTTTGTTGTTTGCGAAGTTGGCACGTTCCAACTTCTGTCTCAGATTGAGCGTGTGGTCTGCGGGATGGATTCACATTCTGCTTCATTGTCTATCTCTGATCTCGTTTTACTGAAGTTGCCTGGGCACTGCATGATGGAGACTCGACTAAGATGACATCTCGTTTAGGCGGTGGATTTGCTTTGTCGGGTTTTGTCGTCGATGTTTTGTTACCGTGTTTTGCAGATGCTGTCTGGTCACTGCCTCGACATCTTGTGTTAGTGGTGATGTTGCTTGATGTTGCTATGTCTGGTTTCGGAGCTTGGTTGTCCTCTGGCTTAGAAGCTTTGGGTCGCTCATCGGTCGTAGTGTCAAAGGTTGCGTTGTTCGGCTTCTGAGAGGGACTGGCCCCGACGCTAGGAGTTGGGGCAGTCGTGCTCTCCGGCTGCCTCTCTTTGTTCTGTGTAGATTCTTGTTTGCTGATGCTGACAAGTGTTTGAGGGCTTCTATAGACTTTCCTCTTTTTCGCTTGTGGCTTGGTACGAGTCATTTTAGTATATTGCTATCGTATAATGATCCGATGGGTGAGCGCTGTGTACGTCCTGAAAAGGATGCTGGTTATAGTGCTGTCTTGATCGACGATCACCAACCAGGAATGATCAATGTTCGAAGATCCTGATGGACGCTATGCTCTTGATGAAAAGTTGACAATTCCTGGATGAGATATGGTCCTTCTTTTCAACCCTTGGCCTGTTCTGTTCCTTCTTTGTTGTTACTAATAGTGACCAACCTCGTATAGTGGATTTTTCTTTATTTGTAACCCGGACTTAGCTCACATACAACAACTCTCACAGATTGAGCCCAACTTGTGTGGTATCCATCAAAACTTGTTTATTTACATGTAATTATTTCCTTCAACAAAGTGAGGCATACAGCATATATCTCTTTTACAGTTATTTCATAATTGCCTCAAGCACAACTTCTGACTCATATACATATGTAGCAATGTAATGCTGGGGAGGTTAAGGTGTTATTTTCAAAGGTTAAGTGTTAACAGCGTGAGGTCCAGTTATGTAAGACCCTGAGTCTAATGGTTGAAATATTGTGATGAATTCTCAGGGGACCTAGCACTACCTCCCGAGATCTCACGCTGTGCTGTAATTCCCTTAACTAATTCAAAGTTTAACTGACAGGATGTCTAGGGGGATGAAAGTGTAATAATGAATGAATGTAAACAACCACGAAAGCTAACTCGATGAAATTAACAAGGCAGGAGTTATAGTTAAAGTATTATTTTACAATTTTAATTTCCTGTCCCTCCAAATCTGTTGGGGGCAGGAATGTTTGAAACTTAAATTTGATCTTTGTACACAATTTATTATACATAATAATGGAAATGTCCATCATTCTTAATACTAAAATATTCCAAGATTTCTCTTCCCTGCTACACAATAATGAAGTATGAATGGTCTCTAGTTGGAAAGACTGGTTGTCACATCATCTCATAAACACATTGTCTGTTACTGGTGGAGAATAAATTAGTTTGAATTGACATGTGGCCCCCCTAATGAATCTTATCTTTGATTCCGTGGGCAATCAGGTAACTTGTTTGAGGTAATTGAACACTTCTACACCAAAGTGCTCTCTGGAGTCAGTTGACAACCATCAGGCTTAAGATGGAACCAACCAGCAGGTTGACTCACACTCTGTCACTCCAGATTCTGACACACTTGTTACTTTGGGATGGAACCCTGCGAACAATAGGAACAATCTCCCTAAGCACTCTCATCATTTATCTCTACCTCTTATTATCTTACATTATCAAACATGTATCTTGATCAGATTAAAGAGCTAACCAAATTAGCTACAGTCTTTAATTTTATATTAACCATTTCATATTCAGGGGTTATCTTCTTTTCTCCATATGGTTACAACGCCCCTGTCATTTAAAATCTTCAATATATTCAGCTGGGATACTTTCTTTTCTTTTCTTTGGTCAAATAATAAGTTCAATCTCTTTGATAGGACATCTTATTTATATTCTCAAGATTTAATTTAATATTGTTTTCTGCCAGCAACTTTCTTGTCTTACAGTAATAACAGTACATAATAATATTCAACTCAATTTGGACTCTTATTGGCTCCATAATAGGCTTTTGGCATGTCTTTTGCCCCTTGGATATTGCAACATAAAGTTTTTATGTAGGGCCCTTATCTGGGTTTGCCTCTGCATACATAACAATATAAATATACATAGGTACCACAAACTGATTTTTCATTTTGTTTTTACAGTGTCTTTGTTTATAGATAATGGATCTCTTTAAGCCATGAAATTTACTTACTTAGTCGTTCCCCTTCTACCGTGAGGTGTAGAGGTTTGGAAGAGAGAGCGCCAGACTATTCTATCGGTTGTCTTCCTCCTGGCCTGGTTCCATTCTAGTCCTCGGTCCTTCAAAGATTGTCTAATGTTGTCCTCCCAGCGGACTCTGGGTCGTCCTCGGGGTCTGGATCCTTGGCTCTTTGTTTCTCATGCTTGTCGTGGTAGCCGATCTTCTCCCATTCTGCAGACATGGCCAAACCATCTTAGTTGGGACTGTTCTACTTGGGTCTGTAGGGGGTGGCATTTTTAGGCCTTGACGTATCGTCTGGTTGCGTACCATGTCTCTTCTTGTTACTTCAACCACCTTCCTCAGATACCTCATTTCTGAGGTTTGGATCTGGCTTTTATGGGTTGTAGTCATT
This sequence comes from Oreohelix idahoensis, assembly GCA_024509875.1. Classification (NCBI taxonomy): domain Eukaryota; kingdom Metazoa; phylum Mollusca; class Gastropoda; order Stylommatophora; family Oreohelicidae; genus Oreohelix; species Oreohelix idahoensis. The sequence continues at coordinate 164,020 of JAMPIV010010669.1, forward strand.
GCCCATGACTCGCATCCATATGTCAAGACTGGGACATAGGTGGAGCGGTATACAGCCATCTTCGTTTTTCTTACCAACCTCTCTCTTGCTGAGGAATCCTCGATTTATGGCCTGAAAAAGTCTCCCAGCTGCTGCTTTTCGAGTGGCCAACTCTTCTTTGATGCCTCCCTTTCGGTCTATAATAGCTCCGAGGTATTTAAAGTGGTCGACCTGCTCCAGGACCTGTTCTCCCAGCTTAATCTGATGTCTTCTTTCTTCTCGTGATATCACCATGGATTTTGTTTTAGAGCTGCTTATGACCATCCCTCTCTTCTCCAGCTCTTCCTTCCAGACTTGCAGGTTGGATTGGAGATGTGCCTCTGATTTAGCAATCAGGGCAACATCATCAGCAAATGCCAGCTCTGAAATATAGACCTGTCTCATCTTCCAGTACCCCACTGAATACTTTCTTGTTCTCTCCTTACATGCCTTGATGACATCGTCCATATGGAGTATGAAGAGGTAAGGTGATAGGATATCACCTTGTCTTACACCAGTGGTGGTCCTGAACTCTTCTGACTTATGGTTTGCTGTCCTCACATAATTTCTGCAAGACTTGTAGAAGCTCTGTATAGCATGAATCAGAGGTGCTGGAATATTCTTCCTTGCCAAACAGTCCCAAAGTTTGCTCCAAGGGACCCTGTCAAACGCCTTTCCCAGATCTATGAAACAAAGATGGATCTCACTCTTATACTCAAGGGCCTTTTCACTCAGCTGTCTGAGTGTGAAGATTAGGTCTTGAGTACTTCGGTTTGCTCGGAATCCGCACTGGACCTCATCCAATTGTGGCTCAGCTAGGCGTCGGAGTCTCTGCTCTAGGATTCTAGAGTAGATTTTTCCAGGGACACTGAGAAGGGATATGCCTCTATGGTTTCCACACTGTCGATTGTCACCCTTTTGAAAATTGGTGTTATGATGGCAATCTCCCAATCCTTTGGTATGGTCTTGTTGCACCATGCTGCCTGTAGGACCCTTAAGAGTAGCAGGTCGCCTGATGCTCCCATGTACTTAACCATTTCTGGTGTTATACCATCATGCCCTGCTGCTTTGCCCATCTTGATTTTCTCCAGTGCTGCCTTCAGTTCTTCCATCTTTATGTCATCTTCATCACCATTGGTTTCCTCTTCTGTGCTAGTGGTTTTCATTTCTGATGTTTGACCTTGCTCACCATCAAGGAGTTCTGAGAAATATTCTTTCCATCTTTCCATTACTTCCTTCGGGGCAGTAAGCAATTTGCCTTGCTTGTCCTTTATAAATTTGAGAGGGCAATGTTTTTCCTTCCTCATGTTCTTTAGGGTCTTATAGAACAATTTCTGGTTTTCTTGTGCATCTTTTTCTAGCTTTTCTCCAAATTCTTCCCAGGACTTCTGTTTTGCTGCTAGCACTTTGTTCTTTACTTCTGTTCTGAGTGTCACATATTCTCTATATTTTTCCATTTGTCCTGTTGTGTTTTTTAGCTCCTAAGTATTGTTTCCATGCCATTTTCTTCTCTCTTATTTTCTCTTTGACTTCCTCTGTCCACCAAGGTGTCCTCTTTCTCTGGTTCCCAAGTCGGACTTCACCACATGCTTCTGCAGCAGCTGTCTTTATGATATCCTTGAATTTAATCCAGAGGGTTTCCAAGTCATCAGGTTGTTCTTCTGTGTTGCTCACCGCTGCAGCAATAAGCCCCTGATATCTGGTCTTAATATCTGGCTCTCTCATCTTGTAGGTCCTAATGCTCATTTCTCCTGCTCGTTTACTTGGTTTCTTGCGTGATGTTGAGCAGTTCCTAGGCTGAGCAACTCTTTCAGTTGTTCGTTTGATTGTTAGCAGGTAGTGATCACTTCCAATCTCTGGCCCCCTCCAGACTCTTGCATCTCGGACATATTTGAATGAGCTTCTCCGAACAATGGCATAGTCGATCACTGACTTCTCATTCTTCGTTGGTTCACATCTAGTGTATGCATGTATGCGCTTATGGGGGAACTTTGTGTTTGTAATGATCAGATTCTGCTCACTGCAGAATCTAAGGAGTCGCTTTCCATTGTCATTGAGAGTATCTTCTCCATATCTTCCGATAACTCCACCCCATCTAGCATGGTCATTTCCAACTCTGGCATTAAAATCTCCGAGCATGATAACTTCATCTAGGCAGTCATCCACTGTCCTTTGAAGCAGCTCGAAGAATTCCTCCTTGACCTCTGCTCTCTCATCCTCATTTGGCCCATACACTATGACCAGGTTGACTATGGTTTCTCCTTCTTTTAGTTTCACAACCATAATGCGCTCTGAGACAAAGTTCCACCCCTTGATACTATCTTTTTGATTTTGGGCCACAATGCAACCCACACCCCCTTTAGCTCTTTCGGATATGGGTACACCACTGTAGAGCAGCGTGTTGCCATTGAGATCCATGACTCCTTGTCCTTTTTTCTTTGTTTCCGTTATAGCCAGGATTTCTAGTTTTGCTTTCCTCATCTCTTCCACCAGCTCCTCTTCCTTCCCATTTATACTTCTTGTGTTCCATGTTCCATAAGTCGTAGTCCGTAGTCCGTTCCAGTTCGTCGCCTTTAGAATCAGTCCGGTTTTCTCTCTTGTGTTACTCGTAATCGTGGTTTAAAGCAAACAGGTGATTGGCCTGTTGTGCCTTTGCATGGTGGAGGGGCTGCCTCCTTACGGCCTCCATGCAGGCCGCCCTCCTCCTTTTTCATCCGGGCTTGGGACCGGCATAGGCGGAGTTTAAGCCATGAAATTTCCTTTTTAAATTTAAAAAATCGGACATCAAACAACCGAGTTACAGCATTTCAAAATTGTGGAGAATTACAAAATTTTTCAAACATCTTCGCACCGAACAAATTGCCTGACTTTGCACAATCATAACTACAGTCAACAAATACTTACCCAAGTCAATAATGCTTTTTGTACAAAGTCACACAAGTCCTTATTGCAGAAAAGAAACATGGGAAGTACAACAAATCAATTAAATGAATTAAAGACCATCAAAATTGACAAAAAAATACAATTTCAAGACTCATTGTTGTGCTCGTAAAGTGCAAATATGCATTTTCATGCACTCATTTATCAAAAACTACACATAGGAAAGCTATAAGATTTATTGAGCTTAAAGAGAGCATTATATACTTGATGCTTAATTTTTTTGACCCACATGAAATACTGAATACTATAAAACTGCATTATGTGAAAATGGATCAAAGGCTAAATTTGCAGTTCGGAAGAAAAATCTCACAAAATTCCAAATGTTGTCATAAAATCATGAATATTGCAGCTATAGAGCTGAAAACTTCCATATTTATGTAATTTTTGTTGTACAATTCAAATTGATGGTTATTTTCTTGATTGAAACAACCTTTACTGCTTACAATTTGATTTTTAGAAACAAAGAAACGTTACATATTAGTCTGTGTCCAACTCACTGTCACTTGAGGTCAGCTGCATCAAAAGATAATTGTGTGTTCAGAAAGTTCTCAAGTGAATCTCCTCTCAGGGCACTGGTTTGTTGTACTGACATCTGGCACCTGTACTGTAGCTGTCCTTTACTCACATTCTGTTCGGGTAGCACAGAGAAACCAGGAGGTCCACCTGAGAGAAATTTGTTGGGAGGGACGGAAAGAGGACAAATTGCATGATTGTGTTATTTTATTTTTAATACAAAAAATGTCGGCCAAATTATTTTTGCTTTCTCTTTGATAATCATTAAGCATTTATTGCGGCATTAATTTTTACTGCATTTACCATTTAAATCATTATATTAATTATACAGTAGATTGTAAGTCTCTTTTACATGGATTATGTCATTTGTCTTTAATGTTTGTAATTGTAAAATAAACTCAAAACCTGTAGAGGCTTCTAGGACAGCTTCAACTACATAGCCTAGTAGCCTACTGATTTTTAACATCAGAGAATAAGAGGAAATAATATGATATATAAACTTTACACAACAAGATGTACTAGCTCCCATGTTGCATTTTCCTAGTCCTCCAGAAGACAGAACTGTGCCAATAGTCTGTCACAGTAGAAATCAGTGGCAGAGCCGCTCATCTGCCTCTTCCCGTCATTGAAAAATGTGCATCATAACGATCGTCCCCTGAAATAATTGAGAAAAAAAAAAAAAGGTTAATTAAGCGAGAGAGGCAATTTAAAAAAAAAAATAACGTTCACAAATGTGTAGCAACCTAAATTCTAAACATGACCTTTGACATCCATAACGTTATCGAAAGGAGGTCAGCGGCTTTACAAACTGTTACTAAGTGTTAGACCTTAATTCTGATACCGAATGTTTAGAAAATGGTGATGGTCCGATAAAACAACCAAAATAGCTACATAAACAACAATACCCCACCCCCAAAATTGCTTAAAAAACGAAAAACTTTCTGTCTAAATGTGTGAATCGAGACGTCACATTTGGCTGTTCTTTTACTAATATATCCACCCTCCGTCACTTGCCGTTGCTATATTGCAAATAAACAAAATAGGTCTGAAATGGATAGAAATAAAACAAAGTTCAAAACTTACTTAGAACACATATTGCGTCGACTTCCATTGGTGAAACTTTCAGTTCAGCGCCTGAGTCATTTAGTGCTGTGTTTCGTACAGCCGACTGTTAGCCGAATCTTCCTATAAAAAATCTGTGCCTTGTGTTACATCTGCGTAAACCTCAGTTTCCGCTCTTCTCAATGGTGAAAACCGTATTAGTGTTGCATTTTTGAGGACATAGCGCGGACGCTTTGAATGAGGTGGGGGTCCTTCCAGTGAATTTCGCTCTCGTGAGCGCTGGTCAGCCAGCGCACGGTAAAAGCGGTTTTAATGGTGTTTTATTTTTTTGTCTCGCTCAATTTCAATGACACGCAGAAAGTTACAATTGACATATTATGAAAGAAGAAAGATCAAGGAACCAGAAGATATAATTTTTATTTAGAAAAGGCAAATTAATTATTAGGCAGAGCGAGGTTGAAAAGGGCCCAAACTGGGCCTCGCTTGCGCGTCACATAATTTTCCGACCGCGGCGAAGAGGCAGTTTGTAGTACCTAATATACATCAATAAAATGGTTCCTCTTACCGCTAATTCAATGAAATATTTCACAACTTAAGGTTACTGGCTGTAAATGGGTACAGGTTCGATGACTGCTGTTCCCGCCTGCAAAGGCAATCGCTCAAGTATTGCTCTGCTTAACCTTTCTCAATGAAATATCTTTACAAGTGGTACCCTAACTAAGCAAGACCGTGGTTTTATCACGCTCACATGCTATGCGAATCTCACCCAATCAAATTTAAACTAACTCCACTACCTCTCTCATTCAAATAACAACGCTATTTTGAAAAATAGGATACCCTCCCAAACCGAGAGGTTACGACCATGTCTGTTAGTCTGTTGTCCCTTTCTATTTTCTTCAATAACTTTGTTAACTCTTTCAGTCCCAAGCAAAAAAGTGGGTTTGGCCCAAGCAAAAATGGCCACCCCAGTGCGTTTTTATTGTTGTTGTTTGGAAATAATTTTTTTAAATGTTCATATGCATAAATAACTTTGTTGTTGTATATGAAACTGAAGGTAATTGGATGTACTTTACTCTTGTGCTACAAGTATAAAAGCTTTCATTGAAAAATGATTAGTTATTCAAGGTAAAATGGAGGACAAAAGAAGAAGCCGGTGCAAAATTAGTCTAAAAGTATTCATTAAAATTCTTCTACAATTGTTCCTCATGAGAATATCCAAGTGTAAAGTTTCAAAATGTCTCAAACAGAAGTATTCTAACAAAGTTCAATCAGTTTTTAATCAATAAACACTCAGAAGATTGTTAATTTCACAAATTACAACAACAGGTCATATTGTTGCAAAAAAGAGGAAATTGTCAACCCTGTGTGTTTTTATTGTTGTTGTTTGGAAATCATTTTTTTTTTAAATGTTCAAATGTATAAATAACTTTGTTGTTGTATATGAAACTGAAGGTAATTGGGTGTACTTTACTTTTGTGCTACAAGTATAAAAGCTTTCATTGAAAAATGATTAGTTATTCAAGGTAAAATGGAGGACAAAAGAAGCCGGTGCAAAATTAGACTAAAGTATTCATTAAAATTCTTCTACAATTGTTCCTCATGAGAATATCCAAGTGTAAAGTTTCAAAATGTCTCAAACAGAAGTATTCTAACAAAGTTCAATCAGTTTTTAATCAATAAACACTCAGAAGATCATTAATTTCACAAATTACAACAACAGGTCATATTGTTGTAAAAAAGAGGAAATTTCAGTTTATACATCAGAAAGATGGGAATTATATTATTTATACATGAATAATTGTTAGTAACTGCATCTTGTGCATAATTTAAATTTATCAATAAAACTTATTAGTTAGTAAAATGTGAAAAGTAAAATGGAAGGAGTCCTCAGGGCTGAATAAGAAAGGATAAGGTAAAAATTTGAAAGAAATAGATATATTCTTACCTTGCCGAGCTGCTCCTCTTCTGAAGATATTATCCATAGGAAAACACATAATCATAATCCATAGGAAAGCACAAAATCCATAGGAAATCACAAAAGATCACTTTTTCTAAATACATTAACACTGGGGCCTATGTATAAACACTATTTTATAATTAAATCCTAAGTAAAAAAAAATTACAAAAAAAAAGTCCTTAGCATTTAAAAAAAATGAAAATTTCAAATGGTAGGCCCTATCAAACATCAAAAAAAGGGAAAAGAAAATTTTATTTACAAAGCTCTTTCATATCTAGGCATACCCTATATTTTTTTTGCTTATGATAAGCTACAAAGCAATTTTTTTGTACAAAGGTGTGGTCTGCCGGTGCATCCTATACACACATAGCTTGATCTGCGACAAATTCCATTGGCGCTACAATGAACACAGGCTCTGCTCTTTCCATCATATTCCACTAGATGTCTGGCTCCAATCATCCGTTCCACTTCATTTCCTTTCATAGAGTGTTTAGAATTTTTTGGGTGGACAATCTATTACACCGCCTGGTGTCAGCTGAGCAGCTTCTTTCGACAGATCCTCAATCAAACTCTGTTTAAAATCTTGAAGTGTGAGCTTCCTTTTTGTTGTCGCACCTTCCTGACACAAATTGTATAGGATGTGGGCATTTACCTGTGTCACTTCAATAATCCAGTGGTAAATCTTCTTCCACCACTTTCTGGTTTTACGGTTGTGCATACTGTAGTAACCAACCATTTGATCCATCCGGTCGCAGCCATTCATACACATATTGTAGTCATGAACTACCTTTGGCTTTGTAACTTTGTTTAGACCCTTGCTCTTCTCAACCGTTGCGACGGCTGATTTAGTTGACACAAGTATGCAGGTTTTTTTTGCTTTTTTATCTTTCCAGGCAACACACAATGTTGTATTTTCCGAGTCCAAAAACCATTTCATCTCTTGATGGCCAATCTTGAGATTTTTTATTTCAGGAGGAAAACCGACACGGTTTACATTCAGGGTTCCTGTATAATTATAACTGTGTGCAAGCAGATATTCAATCAGAGCTTTGGATGAATAAAATCTATCAGCAAAAATATGATGTCCTGATCTCAGTGGCTTTAAAAGAGTGCCGAACACTTTCACGGCATGAGCAGAGCTGGGATCTAAACTAGGATCATAGGCTGTATTTTTTCCAAAATAAATTTTCAAATTGAAAACATAGCCGGTAGCTGAATCACAAAGTCCAAATGTTTTGATATGGTATTTGTGAGGTTTGCTTGCATTGAACTGTTTGTGCCTAAACCTACCTTTCCATCCTATAACCATCTCATCAATACAAACATCTTCAAATGGATAGAAAGCATTCTGAAATTTGGTCAATAGCATGTCGACAAATGGCTCAATTTTAGCTGCGTCCTGATCTTCTGGTTCACAAACATGCAGCATACTGTGATAAATAGTTTGAAAACGGTTTCTCGAAAACATCTCGTGGTACCAAGGTGTATAAAAATTTCCTGCGGTGCGCCAGTAGTCTTTGATTTTTGGTCTTCGATCCAGTCCCATCGCAATCATTACAGCTGTAAACTTGAGCCATTCATAATAAGTCAGCGGTGTCCATGAAGAGAACAATGAATACTTTCTATGTGGGTTGTTTGTTTCAACAACTTTTGCAGCATAGGAATTAATGCTGGTTATCAGAGTGCTAACAACACCATCATCCATGTAAAATTTTAAAAAATCAAGAGGTGTTTGCAAACTATACAGACCTGGATTTATGTTCTGTCTTGTCTGGCGAAAAGTAAAATTTGCTTTAGTTTCTCCAGTGGTGACCGAATGCCAAACCGCGTTGTTTGTATTAGGCCTAGTCCTACTAACAAAATCATTAGGCCTATTTCCATCCCTCCTGATTCTTTTTGGCTTGGATATATTATCTGAATTTATTGCAGTCTGATTACATGCTCCTGTATCCATAACTTCATTATCGACACCAGACCTTCCATTAGGCCTATCAATATCATCCTCGGTTTCCGAAGATTCGATATCGTCGATATCATCGATATCTGGTTCAGAGTCGTTTTCGCTATCCTGTGAATACATACTGCAATCATTTTCCAAAATTTCTTCAAACAACTTACGAGCTTGATCTGACGTGAGCCTTTTGGGCCTACCATTCGAAGAAGTGGGTGTGGCCATTTTTTGTTAGAAAATATGCGCTTAAAAAAATCGCTTTAAAAATCTAAAATAAATATCTCAAAACAGAAACACATTCACTCTTAGACACATGCGGTATTTAAAACAATGTACTTCCTGTCGGAAATGACGTTTTGGGTGGTTTGTGGGTAATTGTAATTAAAAACAGTGTCAAAAAGAGGCACATATACTAAAGGCTTTTTAAAGTCAATTGGGCCAAGCGCGTCTCACCTCTGACGCTTTATAAAGTCGATTGGGACTTAAAGAGTTAATAATTGGGTTATCGTAAAGTTGAAAACTGATTATTACTTAGATCACTTTCCTTCATATTTATATATAAGTTTTATTATCGTCTTCCTCATCGTTTGCGTTTTCATCTTTTCTCGTTATTTATGGTTTTCTTATACTGAACCTCAGTAGTAATGAAATAACATTCTAAGTTATTATAAGGAAGAATACAATATTATGATAAGTAATATGATCATAACCCTTTAACCATTCTTGTTATCTCTCTGTACCATCCTTTATTTTGTGAAGGAAAAATATCAAGGTTTTCTCCTCTCTCCGTTCTTGCCCCTACTCTAGTGTTAATTCAAATTACAAGATAGGCGTGATTTTATCACTTTAACTACCATCTCGGCTCCTCTCTCCTTGTATTGTCAAGACGGGCGATTCTGGACTAAGGCCAAATCGTTTTATAAGTTACGTTTAAAAATTAGTAAGGAGGTAGGAAAAATGGGGTTATGACGGGGATTTTGCCCCCTCGCGAACAATTCAAATCCAACCAGGCATCTGGCGTTACATAAACACACTGTTGCATGTCATACTACCAACAAGTTCTAAGCATGCTTTAGTTAGTTTTTTTTTTAATTCTTCCTCTCACTCATTTTACACCGATCTAGGCATTGCGATTTGCCATCCGACATTTATGTTAGTGATGAAAAAGCCAGTAGGTTTGGTATCGTTCAAACTGTGGCGTTAATGCCTTTACAAACCAGCGCGTATCCTGTCGTGGTCGATGATGTCGGGCAAACAACCCAGGGCTATCACTATAGTAGTAGCGTTTATGGTTGTTACTAGTTTTAAAATGGGGAAATTTAGAGATAAAATATTTGTGCGTGTTGTCCATACAGATTTATATTACAACATAATCTCCCCCGTTAGAAAAGCTTGCATGGCAGTGCAACTTTCAATATCTGGATGACAATCACGATCAAATTAACTTTACTCTGCCTTAGTGTGATCATGGAGTTCTGCAGTGGGGTCATTCAAAGTAAGCACGACTCAAGAAATCTGCCCCAGACCTCTGCAATCCAAGAATCTATTTCAGCTGCAGCTATTACTGTCTGTCCTATGCTGATATAAGTCAATTTTCACCATTCCTCTTCACAGAGTCTGTCCTATGACATATCCAGAGATAATTGATGTCCCTCAAATTTGCAATAATTATGAGGGGATAATCTATAAAATGGTGATGGCAGAGTTATGTGGGGTTTCCAGTAATCTCATTATCAGCCTGTATAAAACATTCGGAATATCCTCAATCAAAGAGGCAACTCAGGGATTCATTATGTTCCCCCGAAATGTTCACAGCCAACACTTTGACTGCGCGCCGGCTTGACTGAATGTGGAAACTCCCTGTACTATTTTTCATAGATGATTCTATAATGCTCCACTCAAATGGAGGCCATATTCACCAACTCTATTATCCGCCTTTCGTTAATTTGGTGATATAATATAATATATGGGGAAATTAATTTTTCTGCACCAGAAATCAATTCGCCCCGTTTTAGCATAGTTATATATGTGGGTAATCTCCAGCCAGGGTCCGTACAATACTTCCCCGTGGACTGTGTAGGGTCGGTTACTACCACTGTCACCGGTGCCCTCATGATGCTAAGTTAATAGCCATATTGTGAAGCGATTTGAGCATTTTCCCAATTCCTCAATCGTCCACTCCCCACTTTTTTTTTATTAACCTTTTGTATCGGTTTCAAATTTGGCGGATTATCATCAATGTTAATTTGAGCCAGTTCCCGGAATGCGGCTTCAAATTGAGCCGGGGATGACTGGTCTGTGTTTATGCGTTCTCTTTGTGCCATACGCAGAGAAGCTAATGTAAACCTTTTGGGGAAAGACTGGGTGTGAGAAGGTGCATGCCTATCCACTGTGTTTACCTTATTAATTTTATTTATCCTTTTATTTTTAGGCCCATTTTTTTCTCCACACTGCTTACTTAGCAGGGGAGTATTATTTTTCCACCTTGTGGAATCTACCTTGCAACACTGGTCGCAGGCCTCGACAAATTTTTTAATGTCTTTAGCTACGCCTGGCCAGAAAAATGACACAGCTACATTTTGACAAGTGATACCTAGTTTCTCATGTCCCCCATATGCACCATCATGTCTTTGCTTCATAGCGTGTTCCCTATACTTCCAGGGTAATACTAACTGTCCCCGTCCTTTGGATCCTGCCTTAGCTTTCCTGTAAAGCAGTCCCTCCTTCAGATAAAATTGTCCTTTTCTAGGGATGTTATGGCTATTTGGCAATTTGCCAAAGCAAGGTTTTAATGATTTGTCCTTTGCCTGGGCCTTTCTCATCTGTTTATGAGAATAACTTAGTGGTGGTATTTCCTCCCTACTAGGGGTCGACCTGACCTGGAGCGTGGCCATTACCACAGGTTTTATAGGGCTCCCTAGAAACACATATTTACTTCTTAACACCAGCGGGTAATTAGGGTCGTCGCACACTGCAGCTTTAATCACTCCTTCCACATACCTTGTCTTGACCTTAATCTCGGCAACGGGAAGTGTTATGGTGGCTATTCCCTTTAGTGCTCCTTGTATTTCCACTTTCTCCGTGGTATACTGGTCAGGGTGCACCAGGGTTGCACTCACAACAGAGTCATATTCCAATCCAGAATCATAAAGGCACTTGACTCTGGTACCATTACATATCACTTCTTCACAGATGGGGGGATGTTGAGGTTCCTGCTGTTCAATAGCCAGGTCCTTCTTTCTCCCCTTGTCCACTGTTTTCATGCTTGCAGCGCGGTATGGAGGAACTTTCCTACCACCTTCCATTGTATTTGGATTTTGCATCCTATAGTTTTTTCCCCTTTTCCTTCTGGTTTTAAGGGTTTCCGTTCATTGAACTGCGGGTTTTTGTTGCTATGATCAGATCTTGGCCTATCCCATGTTTGGTTACCTCTGAGGTTTTGATCCCTAGTATTTTTGTTATGATACTCATCTGGGCCTTGGGGGGTTTTATTACTCTCTACCTGTTTGTATCTATGCAGTTGAAGTTCCATTTCTTTTAATCTTAGTTCATGATCTCTTTCTAACCTTCTTTCTTCTCTATCAATAAATTTGTCACATTCTGATGTCACATATGAAATCAGACCTTGCCCCTCCATTCCCATTTCTCTTGCAGCCTGAACAGCAGCCGATCGAAACTTCGCCCAATCTGCCATGTTCTACCTTGTACTAAAATTAATTAGTCTAACATAACAGTTAACAAATGTTCTAACTAATTACTTTACTAGGGCAATGTCAACTCAAACAATTCTCCACACTCTTTATTTCTATAAATTTTACAATGGGGATACCCTGGATCTCTGGTGTTAAAATAATTGAAATCACAGACAGGACCCCAATATATGTAGCATATAAATTACTATCACTATAGTAAAAGCGTTTATGGTTGTTACTAGTTTTAAAATGGGGAAATTTAGAGATAAAATATTTGCGCGTGTTGTCCATACAGATTTATATTACGACAACATATATATTCTCCTCTTGAAACAAATTCATATTAAATCTAACTGGCTTATTCCTTCCATGCTTCATACCTTCCCCTGATTTATCTAAGCACCTCAATAACTCCTTGGAACTTTCATTCCCTTCTGACTAATCCTGTCAGGTCCATCTCTACTATCATTCCTGTAATCTGAACGTACTTCATGCTTTGGAGTCCTAAATATTTAAATACATCTGCAGAAGCATAAATATACTTACATGTGAGAGCACATGAGTAATTTCATAAATGTCAAGTTCTCAAATCTCTTACTCGTCGTAATTATCTCTGACGACAACTTATAGTTCATTTATTCTGAGTCCACAATAAGGAACCTGTTTCTCCTCTTGATACTGATTGCTTAGTCGTTTACTCATCTAGAGTAAAGCCCAGTTTGGCTATCAGGTTGCTATTCATCTCTGTTTTCTTCTTTCTTTACTCTTACTTAGTCAACTGAGTTATCCACTTTACAGCATCTCATCTTGTGACTTCTGCAACATTTTTCTTTCTTTACTCTTACTTAGTCAACTGAGTTATCCACTTTACAGCATCTCATCTTGTGACTTCTGCAACATTTTCAATTCATACTTATTGTTCATGTACATAATAAGTGAAGATCATACTTACTGTCAACACACTGAATCCTCACAAAATTACACTTCCTACTATCACTGCTAATACCAAACTTCTACTTCTTAACCACAGCATTATTTAAATCTCCTGAATATTACTACAACTCATGCTATATCTATATGACTTCAGAGGAAAACTTCTGTACACCCACAGAATTAAAACTTGAGAGCACGGCAATACACATCTTGCCTCTTCAGTTTCTCAAACCGGTCTGCCCTAATGACCTCTGGTCATTCTTCTCTCGTACCCTTCAACCCGTACTCCTGATTTGCTGTCCTAACTTGTTTTTCTGTACACTCATTGGTTGCGCCTCTGATTTACAACTCACGAGAAAATACGCACGTTCTATTAACCGTGAGCCGAGTTGATACTGAACACTCGTCTAATTTATTTGTCACCCTATTTTTTCTCGTGAACTGTTTTGAACGTTCACCTTACCTTGGCAATTTATTTATAATGCCTGGGCAAACCCTATGGTGTCATACTTTAAGCGTGCATATAACTTTGCTAAAAGCATAAACATGCTTGGGCAAACCCTACGGTGCCATACTTTAAGCGTTCATATAACTTTGCTAAAAGCATAAACATGCTTGGGCAAACCCTACGGTGACATACAACCTGTGGCCGTACAAATGTATCCCGTAGGGAGACATTTGCATTCTATCAACGAATGTCTATTCTCCACTTAGCATACTATCATATACCTACTCCTATACATATACATTACAAAAATCGGGAAAATGACATCATAAGAGTAACATTATGCTATAACCAATTACTAATGTTTCAACTGAAGTATGTCATCAACCATTACATAAATATAGAACGTCATATTATATAACTATCTAATCACCAATAATTCTATACATGCTATATTTAAATATATACAATTGTCAACATGGTAACTGTCTCTGAAAACAGATTTGTCAGTACACTTTATGTCTATCATATCCGCCGTCAGTGTCGATAGTGCATTGTACCGGTCAGATAAGCAGAGTTATAGTATGTAATGTCACAAAGCATGCATTAACTAAATATCCTGGGGCGATAGTAAAAGACATGTCACTAATCAGGTCAGAATTTGATGTGCTCGGCTGATGCTAGCCTTGGATGCACCAGTCAAATCGTTAACTCTGTCTGAAACTATATACGCTATACCCAAGTGTATCGGACTTAACAAAATACAAAACATCATTGTGCCTAGTATTAATGTCAACGTGACCATGTAAGTGTCATCATCATCACCTCTCAAGTATGTAGTGCCTAAAATATCAATACTGCAACCATGTCGTATCTCTGGTGTCGCTATATAACTAGCGCAATGGTAAGTGGGGATGTTCATCATCAGTGCATTATGTGCACATGTATATGAGTAAGAGAAGATTCTTACTCTGCTATGTCTTGGCTGGATCTGTATCATATCTCCTTTTTTTTCATTTTCCTCTTTTTTTTTCAGTCCTGAAAAGCATATACCTGAAATTGATACCTTATACAAATCAATATGCATATAACGCTTTGTATACTAATAATTATCAGTCTTGATCCTCTGGTGTGCTGAATCTTGTACCTTGGGGAAGAACACTGCTAAGCTTCATGAGATTCTATGTAATTAGTCTACTTTGTCACAACTTTATTTCTATATAGTATGTTTGTTTTGTGTCTCTTTTCTTGCAAGTTCTATACTCTCTCGCTTTAAAAAGTTAGTGAGTGGTGTGAGTGTTTAAGTGTACACAGGAATATAAATATCAACTAACTTAACCACAGAGAAACTTAATAAAGTGACTTAGTTGTAGGTACTATGTTGATTAGAGTACCTATAAGCACTATTGCTGGGTGAGTGCTGCGAATTAGTACTATTGCTGGGTGTGTACTTTACAATGATTACACTGCCTGCATAAATTTTGAGATTTCTTTTGCAAGTTCTAGCAGTGTAATTTCTCTACTGGAGAGACAACTGTCGTAACATGACAAAGTTGGTATCGATAGTGCTGTTGTGTTTATAGTCACTCTGCAGGAGAAAGGGGGCGATCGAATATCTGTATGTTGTTGTAAACCTGGAACCGGTTTATGAACTTGGCGATTTCTTTTAAACTTGGCTCGTACATGTTCTTGTGGTAAGCGTAACAACTTCGCTCACGGCGTAACAACTTCGCTCACGGCGGTGAATCTGGTGATGAAGGGTGGTAAGGGCGCTTGGTAGCTGTACGTATCTCCATGTTGGTAGTATTAGCCATGTAATCAGTGTCGCTTTCTTCTCGTTCTGTTGTGTCAAGTTCTGACTCATAAGGTGCCAAAGGTGTATTGATAGTGTCGCTGTCTCTGTGTTTTTCATCCGAAGGTTGCGTTGTTTTAACGTTTATATGCTCTGCTGTAGGGCTCTGCCTATGATGAATTATGTTGTCTCTCACCGTTTGCAAGGGTCTTTCATCGTTTCTTAGTTCTGCTAATTTAACTATGGCCAGGAGGAACTCGTGTGGGCCAAAACATGATTCAAACTGATCGTATAGTGTGAAGTATACCGAGCTAATTTCAGCTGGTAAATTCAACATCCTTTTCATCTGTTTTAAAAGACCTTGTTCCTCCTTTATCAAATTTGTCCTTCTGTCTGCCTCGTCCAGTAACATAAGTCTCAGTTTTGACTTATTCCATGTTATTGCTGCCTTTTTATTCCCGATCATGTGCTGCACATTTTGTAGATACTTCAATGGCGTAAATGTTCGACCCAACCATACATGCCACACGCTATGGTTTACCCATAATCTGTACGGGGTGTTTGCGTTTTCAGATGTGTACGACCCGTACATACCGTCTGTACGGGTTTTTTCGCCTAATTATTAAATATACATATAAATCGACCGTTTTGTGCCATTACACAATTTTCCGTAATTTGTGTCATGAGATTCGGCGAGATTTTAAGCCAAGTGGATAAAAAAAAAAAAAAAAAATAACCTATGAAAATCAAGCTGCCTATTTTTCAATTGCCGCAGGATGTGCGTGGCGTGTTCATTCACAATTTTTCGCTAAAGCTAGCGCGAGGTTACTGATTATTTGAACGATTACGCAGCACTGAGTCGAGCCTATTGTTTAGGATTAATTTCCAGTTTAGTATTGGTAAGTAATTCATTTTTTTTTTTAAAAGTATTACAATAACATTGTTTAGATGAAGTTAGATTTAACTGTCAGATAACTTAGGCCTAGGCTATGCTTTTTTTTCCCGTAAGATTTAGCATAGCCTAATTTATTATTTACAGCTGCTTAAAAAAAAAGGCGGATACCACTTCATATTATTTGATTTCACTTAAACTTGTAGAAAGTGCGTAAGAAATGTAAATTTGAATAATAATACAATACAAATAATGGGTAATATCGGAATGACGGTTGCCGAACGATCTGCATGTATTTTCGTACCATTTAGGCTAGTAACACTAACCTTAAATCTAAATGGTACGAAAATACATGCGAAGCGTTCGGCGTCCGATATTACCAAATTATGAAACTGAAGAAAAAAAAACACACACACAAAAGCAAGGCAAATTTGCATCTTAACCCGATCAGAGCAAAGTTTAGCCTATTTAGAGTTAGGCCTAGGCCTACTTCTCGTCTTAGTTTTAATTTCGTTTCTTTAAAAAACAATGCGATTTTGCCTTGGGTGATCATCAGTACGGTCAACTAATGATTTAGGCTAGGCCTATATTTATTAAATAATTAATTACTATCAATGTTTGATTGACACTAAAAGTCGTATGGGTAGGTCTATTTAAAGCTACCAGTTGGGCTATAGGCCTAACGGCTATTCCAGTTATTGAAGTTTGATAGAGATTAGTTGCGCCAGTTTATATTTTCATTGCTAGCTTTAAAAAAGAAAAAAATATATATATATATATATATATATATATATATATATATATCTATATATATATATATATATATATATATATATATATATATATATATATATATATATATATATATATTTGATTTAAGATTAGTAAACCTAACCCAAAACGCTTATTACTGGTTGTTACGCACGGATCATTATTATTTTTCGTTTGTATAAACATTTTTTCATATGTATGATCATTTTTTTGACTGAAGTGTGTATTATGTTTTCTATGGTCAAAGGGACATAATCCGAGTTATCGAAACTACAATTTGTTAGGAGTTGCCTTCTCTTGTATAGAGACACGTTCGGTCTATAATTTCTTGAACGAAGCGTGACCACATCTCCTTATTTGGTAGTATCAGTCAACTATGGTAGATGTCTGAAACCTTTCTTAACGCTTCTTTTCATGACCATAAAAGGCGCGACTGTGTAAGACTTTTATCTCGAATGTTCTTCGAATCGTCTTATTGTGAACGGCAACTCAGAGATTGTCGTTCTGCGCATGTCAAAAACCGGGAGTTCGTTCTGTGTGTTCCGCCCAGTTGGGGCAGTTTAGAAATGGTTTAAGAAGCGAGCAGACGCAACTGCGTCTTGTGATTCTCTGAGGGAAATACAGTGTCTTAGTGAGTTAGTTAGCTAACTAGACTATTTCCCAGTATTATGCAGCCTGCCTGGAGGCATATGTTCATGGTTGATTTTCCGAAATAAGGTAATTCCTCTTGTATCGAACTTTATGCTATCGTCTAGAGGTTCGTCATTTTGTCGCCTATTTGCTCGCCTGTGTGATGCAAAATGGAGAGGTACTTTGACTAGGATTAAGTCACCAGTATCTGTATACCTGAACTAGTTAAATATATATGGGTCGCTCTAGACCAACAAGACTGTTGTCTGTGTTCCAGGATTCGTTATATCAGAGATCACGTCCAAGTCAGATGGTTAGACTTAGGAACATTATAAAGGTCGAGCTGACCTGTAGCCCATGTATGCTATTCACGTGCAGACAGTGAACGGACTTATTGTATACAACTGATCTGCTAGCATCAGAATGGGAGCATTTATTATTGTTTATGAACATTGAAGATCTGTAGCTGACACTGTTGCAGAAGTTATAGAAATTATTATTATTTATACAGCTTCACGAACTAGCACTCGATGATTGATGAATTTCTGAATCTATTGAACTGTGATGTCTTATGACGCATATATACAACAGCTATCATTGCTGACTACAGAAATTGTTTTCAATGTGCCATATCATCTTGCTGAACTCGTTAACCATGTTGATGTCATAAGTATCATGACTGTTTTGTGGCGTGCAATAAATGAAAGAAACTTATACAACGAAGTTACCCTTTCTATGACTCTACACGTCATGTTGCCTGTGTGATAACCCTGTGAACTGTTCCACTACCACATACACAGCAACATCCTAAATCAGAGAAGACACCTACATCTTACACTTTAACACCAGGTGTCGATAAGGGTGGCAAGTTACCACTTCAGCACAAATCCACCCTTATCATTTTTGGTGGCCAGAGCTGGTTCTATCATCTGATATTTTGGCGCACCATATCATTTTTGGTGGCCATAGGTTGGTTCACTCTGATTCCAGCTATCAAGGGGGTCAGCAAACCCAGACGTCATCATCATACTAGATACAACTACAGCATCAACTACCACCTTACAAGAAATTTTATTGAAAGTATCCGGATTTTCTGACAGTTGCAGTATTAGAAGCTCTTTTCCTTCGTCATGGCTGTTTATGGGAGCAGAAGTTAATCAACGTTGGATCATTATCCTCAGAATGCTGATTACATCCTGTTCTGCACCGTGCTGACGCTGGATTTATAGAAGTTAAGTGGCCTGTTTTGTTTGTGAACTGTGCCCTTATGTTCTAACTGAGCCTTCTGTACTTTCACACTTTCTCCTATTGTTTTCATGATACATGTTTATATGTTATATGTTATTTGTTATTTGTATATTTATATGTTTATATTTCAGCGGGTTTTCTCGGTTGGGCGGAGTCTTGCAGTAGAAGATACCACGTCACAGAGGTTCTACTGTTAGCGTTTTCGTTAGGGACTGTGCGAATTTCCTACAGTGAAATTTGCTAGCGACAATCGTTGCTATATCTGTTTAGTTGTGACGAGTTGTGCTTTATTTCTGTTTCTTGTATATATATATTTTTTTTTTCTTTTTTCTTTTCTCTCTTTCTTTGTGTTTTTAGTTTCGATTTCGATTGTTTGTATTTGTAGGTCTCCCCTTTGCTATTATTCAGTTCTTTACGTATATTTTTGTGTATACACTGTAGCGTCATTTGTTAGTCATATCTTCGCATATTTCTTTTTAGTTTTGCTGTTTGTGTATTTGACTTATGCGAATGTTTTCGTATTGTTTGATCTTTGTTGATTGTTTACATTGACTCTGATCTTTGTTATTGTTTACATTGACTCTGATCTTTGTTATTGTTTACATTGACTCTGATCTTTGTTGTTGTTTACATTGACTTTGATCTTTGTTATTGTTTACATTGTTGATGACCTTTGCTATTGTTTACATTGTCTTGTTATTGTTTACATAGTTCTTGCATAGTTAGCTTTCACTATTGTTGATATATGCTCATGCACTATTGGTCTATAGTGCACTTATCATAACAAACTGGTGTTTTTGCTTATGCACTATTGTAGTGCAGTTATGATAAATAACTGATGATTATGCACTGATTTGGGTAGTGCACTGTTAATTAAGAGGTGACTTGTGATATTATTATACATTTGATAATACAAGTTGGTGTCAACTCCTGTTTCCCACAGAGATTGGGTTCAACATAGAGATTATACAAGCACTTTATTAAGTCTTGTTGCTATTTAACATTGAAATAAGATAATTAATTATTTCAGGTTCTGTACTCACATTTTGGACATCATGTCTACATTTGAGTACTTTATTGAGCAGGGTAAAGCCCTTGGGAAGACAGGTGATAAATTAGAAGAATTTGCGACTGTTCAATATGCCAAGGCATTGAAGTCGGAAGAAAAGAAAATGAAAGAACAAACTGAACAAAAGAGAATAGAGGCTGAAATAGAACAAAAGAAACTGCAGATGCAGGTGGAGGAAAAAAGATTTCAAATGGAAATGGAAAAACAAAAAAAGAGAAGCTGAAAATAAGAGACTTGAAAAAGAAGCTGAAGAAAAAAAGTTACAGGCCCAGGCTGAAGCTGAAAATAAGAGACTTGAAAAAGAGACTTGAAAAAGAAGCTGAAAATAAGAGACTTGAAATAGAGGCTGAAGGAAAAAAGTTACAGGCCCAGGCTGAAGAAAGAAAGTTACAGGCTGAGGCTGAAGAAAGAAGGTTACAAAGAGAGGCTGATGAGAGAAAAGCAAAAATGGAACATGATGAAAAAGTCTTAGCTTTAGAGTTAGAGAAGTTAAAGTTATTGAACACTGGTAATGCTAATGAGGCAAATAAGGTGTCAAATAAGACTAATGCTAAGGATTTCAAGCTTAATCTACCAGCATTTAATCCCTCAATCGATGATATAACATTTTATCTAGATAGATTTGAAAGTGCATGTAATGTACATAATATAGATAAAACATTATATGTGTATCATCTGTCCAAGATACTTAGAGGTGATGCTTTGACTTTGTTGAGTATGGTAGATGTGCCTGACAAAAACAACTATGAGGTTGTCAGGGCGGCGTTGTTAAAGAAGTACCAACTTAACGAGGACGGATATCGTCTTAAATTTAAAACCATGTTACCAGAAACTGGAGTTGAATTCTCTGAATTCATCTCAGGCATCCGTCTTACTTTTTTACGATGGGTTGAGTTGTCTAAGACAGAAAATACATTTGAAGCTCTTATGGATTTACTACTTAGAGATAAGGTTATGTCTTCTGTTAATGAAGCTTTTCTATCTTTTCTTCATGAGCGTAAGCCTAAAAACATAAAAGAAATGGAAGAATACTGTAGCCAGTATGTTACTGCGCATCCGCACATAACCATTAGTAACTCTAAGGTGAAAGAAGGTCTGCCAGTTGCTTCGGCAGCACCTTATGGCCCAAATTTTATGCGTAAATTTCAGGGTAGCCAGAAAAATTTCAATAAAAAGAGTAATCGTAATTATGCCCAGAACCATAGTGATCAATTCCAGGGTGATTCTTCTTCCCAGAACTGGAGACAACCTAATACTACACGTTATTCTACTCCGGTTAACTTTAGAAATTTTCACAAAGGTAATCGGTATAGAGGAAAATATTTTATGCAGAGACCTCAATACCAAGATAATAGAGGTTCTCAACAGCATAGAGATAGTAATGACAGTTATGGAAACTGGAACTCAAACCAGGATAAAAATTACAGTAGGGACTTTAATGATAATTGCAGAGGCAATAATGGTCGCGGTAGATCGCAACATAAGAGAAAAAGATATCAACAGACAAATTCTGTTCAACAAGAATCTCAGGGAGCAGATAAACAGGTTAATAATGATAAAGACCATAATGCTATCGGATGCTCATCTTTTGATTTTCGTAGGGCAAATAAGTGTATCCAATGCAGTACTTTATTTGATCCGAAAACCATTAGTACTCTAAGCTGTGGTCATCCTTTGCCCGCTCTTCCTGCTAATGTTGCTCATGATGGGAGAGGTTCTCTTATATTACATAAGGGGCTAGTAAATAGTAATCCAGTCTCAGTGTTGTTTGATTCTGGATGTACTACTGTCGGCGTTAGGCAATCTCTTGTAGATCCATCCTGTGCTACAGGAAAAGTCATCAAATGTGTCACATTTGGTGGCACGTTAGAAAAGTATCCTACTGCTATAATACACATTGCTACTCCTTTCTTCACGGGAGAGGTCCACGCGTGTCTACTTCCAAACCCTATTGCGGACCTTATTATTGGTCGTATTCACGGAGTTAGGGAATGTACCCCACAGCAGATTGCTGTTTGGGAAGAGCAAAACATTGAAGCTACCAATGCGGTGGTCACAAGAGCACATGCTCTGGATCCACCTCAAACTTCATTAACTAATAATGATGAAGTAAATGACCAAGATAGTCACTTGACTATTACACGTGACTCATTTATCAAATTGCAAGAAGAAGATCCTTCTTTACAAAAATTCTTCATTCTAGCAAAAAAAGGTGATCCTAATCAGAACACTAATAGGAAATCTTGGATTTCTATGAAGAACGGCGTACTTGTACGTATGGTACAAGACTCGACTACGTCCACTCATTCACAAATTCTTGTGCCTAAGAGCATGAGATTGCAAATATTGCAACATGCTCATGACTCGCAATGTGCTGGACATATGGGTTTTTCCCGTACAAAGTCGAGGGTTCTTGCGGCTTTCTTTTGGCCATTTGTGAGCAAGGACATACGAATGTACTGTCGCTCTTGCAAAGTATGTCAGGAGGTCAAATCTAAAGGACCACGACATGCTGCGCCTATCCAGGCTGCTGACATTCCTATTCGCCCTTTTCAAAAAATGGCAATAGATATTATCGGTCCTTTTAGAATTAAGTCGGCTAGAGGACATCAATTTATCCTTACATGTGTCGATATGTGCACACGTTGGCCAGAGGCAATACCTCTCAAGAGCATCTCAACTGCTGATATCGCAGACGCTCTTTGGCTGATATTTTCTCGCTTGGGTTTTCCCGGAGAAATATTGTCAGACCATGGCACTCAACTTATATCAGACACTATGTCACAGGTAATGTCTATGCTACACATTAAAAGGTCTCTCAGCAGTATCTATCACCCAATGTCTAATGGGTTGGTCGAACGTTTAAATAGGACTCTGAAAACTTTACTTGGTAAAATAACTGAGGATCATCCTCAGGATTGGGACAGGGTCTTACCCGCGGCTCTCTTTGCGTATAGAGAGGTCCCCAATGAACATACGGGGTTTTCCCCTTTTGAACTTGTCTTTGGCGCGCAACCGCGCGGCCCTATGTCTTTACTTCACGATCTAATCACTGCCGATAATATTAGCGATGAGACTCAATCTTCTTATGAGTACGTCATTGCTCTTAGGCAAAAGATCATCGAGGCATGCAAACTAGCAACTTCGTCTTCAGAATTTGCTAAAGAAAAGGCAAGGCAGTTTGCAAATAAGAATAGATGTCTACGACAACTTTGTCCAGGTGACAAAGCTCTCGTTCTACTTCCTTCAAGGGAGAACAGACTTCTAATTGCATGGAAAGGTCCATATGCAATAGTCTCCAAAATTTCTGATGTCGACTATGTTGTCGATATTGATGGAAAGCATAAAACTTTCCACATAAATATGCTCACAGAATTTTATGAAAGACCTGACTATTTGCAGCCTATTTTCCAGGCTACGGACAATTCACAAGCAACTCATGGTCAGTACTCATCTCTGTCAGTTATACAGGATGAGGAAACTACTTTTTCTGATGTCAATCTTCCTCTTTCTATGGTCCCACTTTATTCTACGGAATCTTGGAAAAACGTGACCGTTTCTCCAAATCTTTCCGCTGAGGAACATCGACAAGTTTCTTCGATGTTGCAAACATTTCAGGATGTTCTTACAGACATCCCGGGACACACACATGTCATAGAACATGACATTGTGCTAACTGATCACAATCCTATCAGAGTCAGACCATATCCAATACCTATTCATTTCCAGTCTCAAGTCGAAAAAGAGTTGGATGAAATGATACGTTTGGAAATCATTGAACCATCCACTTCAGCATACTCTTCGTCTATGGTTATTGTTCGAAAGAAGGATAATAACATTCGCATTTGCGTAGATTATCGCAAATTGAACCAAGTTACGAAGTTCGATGCTGAACCTATGCCTTCATTAGAAGAGCTACTCAATAAACTTTCTAATTCTAGATTCTTTACCAAACTAGATTTGTCTAAAGGTTATTGGCAAGTCCCGCTAACTGAACGTGCCAAACCTTTTACAGCTTTTTCTACACCTAGGGGTTTATTCCAATGGAATTTCATGCCTTTTGGTCTTATGAACGCCCCTGCTACATTCGTACGCATGATGCGGCGAATTCTCGCATATCGTACAGATGTCATAGCATACCTAGATGATATCTGTCTATTCAGTGATTCTTGGGAAGATCATTATTTGGGTTTATACGAATTACTGTCTACTCTTCGCGAGTATAACTTGACTGCAAAACCCTCTAAAGCCTTTATAGGATTTAGCGAGATTTCTTTCCTAGGTCATCGGGTTGGTCATGGTCTTTTAAAGACAGAGGACCACAATGTTTCAAAAATACTTAACATTTCGGTCCCTAAGACGAAGAAACAAGTAAGGAGTCTATTAGGTTTGATTCAATTCTACGGACGATTCATTCCGAATCTGTCCTCCATTATGGCACCGCTTTCTACTTTATTGAAGAAAGGGTCGCCTAATCTGATCCGCTGGTCTAAAGAATGTCAATCCTCATTGGACCAGGTTAAAGCCCTATTTTCATCTCCACCTATTCTTAAGTTACCTACTATTGAGAAGACTTTTGTTCTTCGAAGTGACGCCTCGTCAACAGGGATTGGGGCAGCACTAATGCAGGAGTATTCTGATACTTTGCATCCGGTGATGTATATCTCTAGGAAATTAAACGCTGCAGAAAAGAATTACTCGGTTTTAGACCGTGAGTTATTGGCTATGGTATGGTCTATTCTGAAGTTACAAAGATTTCTTCTAGGCGCACATTTCATTGTGGAAACCGACCAGAAAGCGCTTACTGCTATTCAGAGCAAAAACTTGAAGAGCTCGAGGTCCACTCGTTATGCCATAGCTCTTCAACCATTTCATTTCTCGGTTCGAGCTATCCGTGGTTCGGATAATGTAATGGCAGACATTCTGTCCAGATGTCCACACGATTCCACATGATTCTTCTGTCATATATATATATTTCCTGATATACAGTCCAATGTTATAATGACATGTTAGTAGATTTTGTCTCACTTTTTTTTTTTTGAGGGAAATTTATAACATTGTACCATGTAATTATCTAAGAAGGCTTAGTTAGTGATATACGGGCCAAAAGATCACTCGGCCACATTTAAATAAATTATTTTCAGGATTGTATTAAGAAATTTACCAGTTGTCTTTAAGATTTGTGTTATTGATATTTTCGCAGCACATCATTGAAGTCTGCGAGTTTATGTCCATTGTGGAACTTTGAGGATATCAAGTCCTGTCCTACATTGGGAGCGGATGATGTCCACATCTTCTTCTATTGAATGTTTTATGTCACCGAAGAGCAACACATGTATTACTTATTAATTACTGTTACTTTATATAATGTAATAATATAGTGCGGTATATTAGTAAATTACACCGCTATTTGCAACACATTGTATGATAACACATAATATATTTAATTTCATATATTGGTATGAGTATAATTTGATTGTCATTATGTTGTTGCCATCATTGTGGCGTGTGTTGGTGGCACCTTCCTGGAATATATCAGCGTATACTTAGATAAATTTTTTTCTCTAAGGATCTGAGATATGATCTCAGTGTCGCTCCATGCGTTGAGCTAATTTGTTAGGTATATATCCACGCATCATACGTGCGTTAGGAGCCTAGATTTTTTCCGGCTCCAGGATTTAAAAAAAAAAAAAAATGTCCCATTTTTTTTTTTTTCCAGGGAGGGTGCGGTAATGTTACGCACGGATCATTATTATTTTTCGTTTGTATAAACATTTTTTCATATGTATGATCATTTTTTTGACTGAAGTGTGTATTATGTTTTCTATGGTCAAAGGGACATAATCCGAGTTATCGAAACTACAATTTGTTAGGAGTTGCCTTCTCTTGTATAGAGACACGTTCGGTCTATAATTTCTTGAACGAAGCGTGACCACATCTCCTTATTTGGTAGTATCAGTCAACTATGGTAGATGTCTGAAACCTTTCTTAACGCTTCTTTTCATGACCATAAAAGGCGCGACTGTGTAAGACTTTTATCTCGAATGTTCTTCGAATCGTCTTATTGTGAACGGCAACTCAGAGATTGTCGTTCTGCGCATGTCAAAAACCGGGAGTTCGTTCTGTGTGTTCCGCCCAGTTGGGGCAGTTTAGAAATGGTTTAAGAAGCGAGCAGACGCAACTGCGTCTTGTGATTCTCTGAGGGAAATACAGTGTCTTAGTGAGTTAGTTAGCTAACTAGACTATTTCCCAGTATTATGCAGCCTGCCTGGAGGCATATGTTCATGGTTGATTTTCCGAAATAAGGTAATTCCTCTTGTATCGAACTTTATGCTATCGTCTAGAGGTTCGTCATTTTGTCGCCTATTTGCTCGCCTGTGTGATGCAAAATGGAGAGGTACTTTGACTAGGATTAAGTCACCAGTATCTGTATACCTGAACTAGTTAAATATATATGGGTCGCTCTAGACCAACAAGACTGTTGTCTGTGTTCCAGGATTCGTTATATCAGAGATCACGTCCAAGTCAGATGGTTAGACTTAGGAACATTATAAAGGTCGAGCTGACCTGTAGCCCATGTATGCTATTCACGTGCAGACAGTGAACGGACTTATTGTATACAACTGATCTGCTAGCATCAGAATGGGAGCATTTATTATTGTTTATGAACATTGAAGATCTGTAGCTGACACTGTTGCAGAAGTTATAGAAATTATTATTATTTATACAGCTTCACGAACTAGCACTCGATGATTGATGAATTTCTGAATCTATTGAACTGTGATGTCTTATGACGCATATATACAACAGCTATCATTGCTGACTACAGAAATTGTTTTCAATGTGCCATATCATCTTGCTGAACTCGTTAACCATGTTGATGTCATAAGTATCATGACTGTTTTGTGGCGTGCAATAAATGAAAGAAACTTATACAACGAAGTTACCCTTTCTATGACTCTACACGTCATGTTGCCTGTGTGATAACCCTGTGAACTGTTCCACTACCACATACACAGCAACATCCTAAATCAGAGAAGACACCTACATCTTACACTTTAACACCAGGTGTCGATAAGGGTGGCAAGTTACCACTTCAGCACAAATCCACCCTTATCACTGGTCTCTTTAGACCTATACTTTTATTATGCACTATAGAACAGACACCAAACTGTTCTTCATTTCCACCATAAATTGTATTAATTTTTTTTGCAGAAATAGACTAAATGATGATACAGTTACAGCATTTCTACAATGCAAAATAAATTCTAACTCCTGTTGTTTAGGTTTTAAAGCAAGTGAAGACATGCTTAAAAAGGCAAAGGGCGCATGTCACTATGATGGTGCAGAACCATCTAATTGAATATATTTTTTACATGAATTAACTCTTTTGTTACGTTTTTCAGTCTTTGTACAGGTTTTGCGGGTCTTTGTACAGGGTTTTTGGATTTTTTGTACAGGTTTTTCATGTCTGAGGTGTGGCATGTATGCCCAACAACTGATTTATCTGTAATGCCTTGAACATTCTTTGGTCATATAATCTATGAATTTTACCTTTTTTATGAAAGGGGCATTTAATTGAGGCTTATGCTCAGTATCAAAGTTGCAGTAAACATTAGCTGAGCCTTCATTTGGATTGATCCAATTCTCGCCTGTCTTCATGCCAGGCTTTGCTTTCTTGATGTCTCAATAGGTCTGGCCTGGAGATGACCTCTTGCGTTTCATCATTTCTTTGGCATACAGGGTCTCCCTATCTGGAGGTCCGGGTAGGCCCTGACCACCTGTTTGTCCAGGCCAACCATTGTCACCCTTTGTTTCATTATTGCCGAGTTGACCAGAATCTCCCTGAAGACAAGCACCATTGTCTAACAGTGTCAATTCTGTTGTCAGCAGATCTTTTAAGGCTAACACCAAGAAATTTTTATCTCTAATTTCTTTCAGTAGTGTCAAAAATATTCCTCTCTCCTGCTGTGTCAGGTCAAGTTCCATCACAAATGGTTCAGGATTCTTCCAGAACTTTTGTTTGAGCTCTAGCGTTCTAAACAAGTTCTCGTTGTCCCAGGGTAACTTGCAACACAGCACAGCCAAGATTGTGTACATCAGAGACTCTATGTCTCCCTTACTGTTTGGTCTTTTTCCTTCATGTGCCCGAATAGACATAAATGCTGGGATGCCATAGATACTTGACAATTTTTCATCTCCGGGTCCCATATACACAAATCCAAAATAAAGTAAAAAGAACTGATCTTTATTGTTTATCATGATGTTGTCCGGTTTAATGTCAGCATGTACAATACCATGATGGGCAAGGACCTGCAGTACGTTTTTAATGTCTTTAGCCAGTCTGAGACATGGGCTGAATGGCAAGATGTGGTCAAGCTTCTTCAACTGCTCTAGTATCATAAAAGAGTTTTCCTCTGTTGAGCCAAACCCATAATATCTTGGTATTCTAAGGTGCTCTATGTGATACTGCGATTTGTAATCTTCGACATTGTCATGATGTCCAATTTTTTTCATAGAAAAATATTTCGTCCTTCAAAGTCATGTTCTCTTCTGGCTCTACTTTAATGGCAACTGGAACTCCATGACTCCCATCATTATTGATCTGAATGCCTCTGAAAACGACGCGGCATGCTCCAGCTCCAAGAACATTGCCAACTTTTTCTTCACTTGTGGTTCTGGGTCATTGACCTGACTTGACCTGCCAACGTATGTTTGTGTCGCAACGCAACTGATCTCGTTTTCTTCACTTGTAATTCTGGCCTTGGTTGACTAGTAATCATGGGGGCCCATCTGTTAAGGCCGCCTCGCTCTCGGTCCAGTGTTAAGTTAGGATCAAACAGGTGTAGTGTTATTTGGGTCAGGTCACCAAATATTGAGGCGCTGACAAGGTGCAATGTTGACACTAACTCAAACGCCATACAGACTGACAAACGTGTAGTACTTGCAGATGTATGTAAGTTGACATCATGTGTGAGTGTGTAGACATCAGTTATACTGTAGACGCAAATGTGTAAGGGATCTTGACAAGTTCACAGGACACACACTCCATCACATGTAGAAGTCAATTAAGTGTTGACTAACGACTGATGACATTTCAATCATTTATTACGAGACATACGCTGACATCACAGGTACAGTCAATTGACAAGGTTGCGAAACATCACATACATGGTAATGGTGACGACATCTGATATCTAAACATCTTGAACATCTAATAGAACAGAACGTTAATGGCCTGTCAATCTATGTTCCGATTGTATAGTAACCCAGGTATAACTGACTGAACGCGTCAGTTGCCACTAGTAGACATGCCGCACGGAAAAGGGCAGGCTCTCAATTATTTGACAATAATCTATGGTTCCTCTGACATCATCTGACAGGAACTTCTTCTGGCGAAAAATACAGGCCGCAAGTAGCGGGCTTTTATGGCGACAAAATCAGGCCGCAAAGTAGCGGGCCTCTATGACAAGTCAACCTCTGTGTTATCACTTGATAGCAAGGCATATCAGTCCCTGATCAACATACCGCCTGAAAATCGGGATCCAAAATAGCCCTATCTTCTCTGAGTTTCTTTCATCAAATAAGACGTATTAGTCTTGGTTTCTATAAGTAGCACAAATAGTGGGCTCTGTATATCATTTCATCTATAACTCTGCTAGCAAAAAATGTCGTCTCAAAAATTGTCAATCACTCTTATATGCAGACCACAGCAAATCTGCAGATCAAGGTATAACGAGAAGATTCAAAATGTATATTTTTACCTTGACTGGATCCTAGAAAAACACCAGAAAATAACACTCGCCATCCTTGGCGTATCGAATAAACTTGGGGGAAATCACTGACATCTTAGACACACAGAGGACATCTCTTCCCCAGAATTACAGCAGAGAAAAATCTCCGGACCTTCCGTCCGCACAGAAAAACTCAGGTCGACTCCCATATCGGAAGTCTCTCGATCCGCGCCTAAAACTTTGCGTATGTGCAATAAGCACAGTCCTGAGTACAACTAATACCGTCCACAGCGTTCCCCCACAAAGCGAGGTAACCGCTCCTTATATGGACATGTGAATAGCGTCTTAAGGAATGCCAACTATTTAAGACCTTTCCTCGAAATAGGTCAACATCAATCCTTACAAGGATAGGTGAATATGACAAGAGAAGATAAACACTAATCTAACCTGTTACTGAAAAGTTAATAGACAGTTATCTCTCTTAGACCAACAAAAAAAATATCAAACAAGTTGACGTCTATAAAACATAGGCAAAATCACAATAACACCATCGTGTGTCACTTGATTTTACAAACCCAACCTGATGATGTATGTTAGGTGGTTTTATGCGTTGTTGTATTGGTCTGATATGTACACTCATTCCATCTTCTGTTGTTATTAAACAAGCTTGCTGGTCACTACAGTTTTATCACTACAGTTAGTATATTAGACTCCAGCCAATCAGGGACTATTATGCTTCTTGCGTCCTTTTTTCAAATTGAAACTACAACTTTCACACTTAGGGTTACCTCCCCATATCCCAATATTTGGCAAGCTTAGCTAGATATGAGTCTGTTCGTCAATCTGTCTTCTACCAATATCTTCTTTATTTACTGTTTCTAATTCTGAAAAGTAATTATTGATCAGGCTGCTGTCTGTCACACAGTGGTTATATTTTTATTCTTCTCTTTATTATATTTACTATTATCGTTTTTCTCTTCCATTTATTCAAATAACATATTTTTCTATCTACGGTAAGATACACTAACACCTTAATCTTCTATTAAACCATTAATGTCATTGTATTTGTCAACTGTCCTTTCTTTTAGCATGTAAGAAAATTATCTAAGTTTTTCTTCTCTATCTTTCTGTCGTGCAAGGATGAGTTGAGTCATATGTTCCGTGTATGTTTTGTTTTGGAGTAAAGTGTTGAATTTCCAGTGTGGAGAGCGTTTGAAATGCGTGCTTGCTAATGGCAGTGAGTATTGCTTTGTGGTCTGTAAACTTTAGAGTTTCTGGTATGTGTCTGGCTCTGAGGTGAAGAAAACTGGTGAGCTGGAACACTGGCGGAGCAGAAACTGTGGTCGTTGCTGGTAGTGAAGCCTGGTAATTTTGCTCTGAAAAGAACAATGCCTGGTGAAGTTTGCTCTGATAAGAACAATTTAAAACCCTGGTGTGAAACGTGGTGAAATTTGCTCTAAAAAAGAACAGTTTGGTCGTGGCTGGTGGTGAACTCACTTTGATCTGTCCTAAAAACAAGACACTTTGATCTTAGCCAAAAGGCCGAGAGTCTGTCCACAAGCTTTTTTTTTTTTCAACTAAATCACTTTATTTGTAATATTCCGTTACACTTCCTAGTCAAATTCTGCTGTGACACTTTCTACAGCAAATTCCCTTGACTGTTCCGGAATAAAAGCTCCTTGCTCTGGAACAGCAGTTATACTTCGTTCTTCTTCTGCAACCTCAGTTTCATAAAATGTATGAAGCTCTTCTGCCTCACTAGTATTTTCTGAAACTGACTGCTGTGGTTCCGGATGAGACTCCATAATAAACATAATCAGTGTGCAAATAATGTTTATGAATCCGCTGATAACCAAAGTGATCTTCACGGCCCACATTATGAAAGCTCTTGACGGCCAAGCCATGATCTGTCGCACTCCCGTTCTTATCCCAAACGGTTCTGTAAGCTGTCCGTAAAAAACTCTGCATGTCATGTCTTCATTTGTTTTCTTTATTAAATTAATGATCTTCAGGCGAACTTCATAATGCCTCATCGATTTCCAAAGTGATTCTCTGTCTACAATGTTATGGCTCATTTCTATTCAAAATAGAAGTCCATGAGTCCTCGCTACCTGACATGTTACGATCGTCTTGGTCAAAAATATTCAAACCGCGTGAAACTGAAGTGCAATCCTGTCCACAAGAGGACACCGTACTGATCTTTTGTGTTTAAAAGTCAATTTTTTTTTTTAAATTAATGTGTTTGCTACTTTTCTTTGTAGCACGCCCCTTTCAACCATCTACTATGTACATGGAGTTGTTGGTTATATCAGGACGTGTTTCCTTTGTTGTAATATGTTTTTGTTTGTATTTATTTTATACTATATTATCTCTAGTAGGTATTTTCCTTTTGTAGTTATAGTTCATAATGGTTTTTTTTTTTTTTTTTTTTTTAAATCTAAAATATGCTATTGTCTAATCTGGTATGTTTTTAATTTTCACTGGATGTTTTATTTGGTTAATCTGTATGTATCTGGGGTGAATCTTTCTCCAGTTTGGACTACTGGCTCGGATCCTTATTTATTTTTTATATGTTAGCTTTTGTTTTGGTAATATAGTGTTTTATTAACTTTTGCATTTCTGAAGGGGTCTTTGTGCCTATGAGATTTTCTACACTCATTTCTACCTTGTGTTTACTACAGTATGTCTTAATGTTTTGCCTCTGTTGGTCATATTTCTTGCAGTCCACCAGAAAGTGTCTAATTGTGTTTGGTTCTTGACACTCTTCACATGTGGGTTCCTCAATCATGAAATATCCAGTTCCAAGCTTGAGCCTCAGCAATTTTTTATTAATTGGTATTTTTAGTTCATCTTTTATTTGACATTTTTTGCTTGTTTTTTTTAAGGATTTTATATACGTGTCTTGCTTTTTTACTTTGGTCCCATGCTGTTATCCACTCTTTAGTTATTGCTTGAGCAATTAAACTCTTTATTTCGAACTTCCCTAGGCCTACTTCAATTTTGTTATAGCTAGTTCTCCCGCCTTTGGCTTCTTTGTTAAATTTGTAATTTGTAAATTTCTGTTTCTGATAGCTAATACTGCTGAAAGGGAATCTGTGAGAATGGTTACTTTTTTGGGTGGGTTTTCTGCAGCTATTTCTAAAGCTTTTAGGATTGCCACTAATTCTGCTGTAAAGATGGATGTATTACCTGTTACTTTGTATCTTTTGTAAATTTTTAATTTTGGTATTGCTATTCCTGCTCCTAATTGTCCTTCTTCATCTTTTGACCCATCAGTATATATAGTTAGGCTATTATTTATATACCGTTCTATGTACTCTAGTGCTTTACTTTTTGCTGAGATTATGTCGTTAGATTTGCTTATGATCTTTGATAAGTGAGAGTCAGTCTGATCACAAATAGACTCGAGTCCATTTCGTGCGCACCATCCTATAGTGCTTGAAGTTTCATGTAGAAGTTCTATGTCCACTGTGTCCATGATTGTTGTCTATTAATTTTGAGTAGACACAAAATTCGTAAGTTCGTGAACTTTGAAGCGAAATCACGTAGAAAAGTTCCGTATAGAATGGCATGATTAGCTCCCTTGAGAACTTGATATGAGATTCCTAAAAGGTGGTTTCACCTAAAATTATATTTTCTTTATTTCTGACTTTACAAGCTCCAATTTTTTTGGGCATGTTTAGGACATCAAAGCATCTAATAAAAAATGCTGAATCATTGGAAAATAATTATATTGGGTCCTAATTTGCATATTGTTACTAAAAATAGAAACTTTTTTGTGTCAAGATGCACACTTTATTTGCAAAGATAGGACATTGGAATTTGGCTTGCACATAGATCACAGCATTCTCAAGACTCCCTTCTAGTTTCATCTTCATAAACTGTCCGAATGATTTTTTTATGAATTTTCAAAAATTAGACCCATTTTTCTTGATAAAAATATATGGTAGAGATACTTTAAAAATTCACTGATCAAAAAGTTACAAGTTTATACTTTTAAAATTAGAAGGGGACAAGCACTACAGTATGAGATCACAGTATGCAAAGTTTAAAGCCTTTAGCTTTAAAATATTTTGAGTAATCCTGACATAATGTCATCAAAATTGCTGAAAAACAATATCGTAGAAATAAGCAAAATACAGGGAAAACATGCCTTAAAATTGTCATACTTACATTAGAATCCACCACCTGCATATCCATTCTCTTTGTTGGTATTCTTATAATCCAGGAAAGATTTTCTGTGCCTGTATTCTGCTTTTTTCATATCATATGATCTTAGGGAAGCAGAGACCCGTGCCGCGTCAAAACCAGAAAATCCTTTGAAGCAGTATTTCCCAAAAGATAGACCAAGATTTTCAAAAATTCCTCTTCTCCCAAGTTCTCCATCATTGAAAACTATCAAAGCATCATAAACTGAAAGTTCTAATCTGTCTCTTCCTACAAATGCTGCTTTGGGACATCTGTTCCAGATCAGATTGTGGAAAGACTCATTAGAGTTCTGTGTTCCTCCATGAAGACATTTTGACAAGAAGTCTGAAGACAATTCATCAAAGACAGGCTGAATTTCTTTAATGACAAATTTAGGCAGCCTGTTTTTGTTAGCCTTGTTTATATCCTTTGGGCACCAATCTCCACAATCTTCATGATCTCCAGCACGGTGCTTGAGAATGGCCATTATGCTTTTTTTCATATTGGAAATTGAACCAATATTTCCTCTTATTGCGGCACCGTAATGACCTTGTATTCTCATAATAGCACTCTTTGTTAATCTTCCAAAATTTCCAATACCCTTATACTTTTTCCCATCTTCTTCATACTGCTTACCTTTACATTCTGCAACTTTATCAAGGAGACGTCGTCCCATTCGTTT
The DNA here is from genome assembly GCA_024509875.1 of Oreohelix idahoensis. Lineage (NCBI taxonomy): Eukaryota > Metazoa > Mollusca > Gastropoda > Stylommatophora > Oreohelicidae > Oreohelix > Oreohelix idahoensis. The sequence continues at coordinate 198,537 of JAMPIV010010669.1, forward strand.
CTGAACATGGCCGCAGCATTCTAATTTTTTGATTTGAAGTCCAGGATACATTTGTGGCTTTGCCTCGGCAACAGATTTAAAACTTTTTGAATCCCCATCTCCAAGATATTTTACATACTTCAAACCATGTTTTTCCTCAGATCTTCTAAAAATATTAATCATTCCATTTGATTCCATCAGACCAGAGGCACCCTCATGATGTTTTTGGCATGATTTATGACCTGTCATCCATACTGCAAATTCTTCATCTGTTTTGTATTTCTTTCTAGCTTTACTGCAAGCATCACAGTAATTGGACAACATTTCTACATCAACAACTTTTGCTGCTCTCACTGGGTTCATAGACAGAACTGTTGCTATGCCATTTTTACTTGAGAAGCCTTGCCGTTGCCAGGTGCCATCACATGACACAGTAACTTCATTTGTCTTAACATCTGATTTTAATTCTCCGACAGCAGAATGCATACTTTCTTCTGCACATCTTTTTGTAGCATGCAAAATTTTCCTTTTCAACTCACTGTGTGTTGCTGATGCTACTGGTGGAGGCATATTCATATTTGTCAGAAAACGTTTACTTTTTTCTTTGTTTATTCCTATGCTAAACATTGACATCTGGAATCTTAAATTCCAATATGTACTGCACACAAGCTACCAATTTGGAAACAACAGTGCTTTCCTGAAATGATAGAAAATGTTCCTGGTATTGAGAGAAAGAACAGTCAAACTGAAACAGAAAGGAGAGTCCTAACCACAAAATATATAGAGAAACATTACCCAAGCAACACCTGGATCCATGCGTACACAGATGGATCAGCAACTAATGCAACAGAAGATGGGGGTGGAGGAGTCTTCCTGAGCTTAAGCAATGGCACACAAAAAAAGATAGCAGTCGCAACAGGGACATTTTCAACTAACTTCAGAGCAGAGGCAGAGGCCATAAAAACTGCATCAGAAATTCTAATGACAGAAAAAAGCTCAGAGAGACCAGTAGTTATCTTCTCAGATGCGCTGTCAGTGATTACAACACTGAAAAGTCAAATAAATGCTGAACTGGATGACTTAAGAGTAACACTTCACAGACTATGTCAGCAGTACAAAAGAGTTGTGATACAGTGGATCCCTTCTCACTGCAACATCCCTGGAAATGAAGAGGCTGACAGATTGGCAAAGGAAGGGGGGAAAACTTCCTCAGCTGGACACAAATATAACCTATGAGGAGTCCAAGAGTTTTATCAAGCGCAGATACAGGCACAAGTGGGAAGAAGAGCATCCAGGCCACACAAAAAATGATCCGTATTACCAGCTCAGCAGAAGTGAACAAGTGGTAATCTTCAGACTTTGCACTGGTCATAACAGATTGAGATACCATCTGTTCAACAAATTAAAGATAGGAACTACGGATGAGTGTGTCTGTGGCACTGGTAAAATGACTGCCGAACACCTGCTTCAAAGGTGCCCAACATATGAGGAACAGAGAAAACGCATATGGCCATCACCAGTACCATACCTGGAGAAAATCTATGGAGATATCAACAGCCTCAGGCTGACCACTGCTTTCTTTGAACTTATTCAAGTTGACATCTGAGGGTGAACGAAGAAGAAGAAGAAGAAGAACCTTAAATTTATATTTTCAGCAGATGAAGATAGTAGAAAACTTTCACAACAAAATATACAAGTGAAAGTAAATGAACTTGACAGGCCATAGTGAGTCTCATTCACTGTGTATAAAGACTCTGTAAACTGCTTCTGCTCACTGCTTGTAGTGACAGGTGATGTCAAACACTTTGGACATGGGAACTGTTTAACAAAATCTAAGACGCTTTCAATGCTGATAATTCTGTATCCTTCAATAGTTTCAGGATCAGTGTGTTTCACAGCTGTAGAAGTAACACTATTTAATTTGCAGAATGATGCAGATGTGTTTAGAGTTTTACTTTCAGCTGGCTGAGAATGACAGTTTGACGATAGGCCTAGGCCTATTTCATTTGTCTGACACGTGGCTGTGACTTTCGGTTGTGTAAGAGAACCAGAATACCTGTTACCTCTAAATTTCCTCTTAATAGGCCTATCCTTCCTTCTTTTACCTGATGCTGTTGATTTATTAACACAATCCATGTTATTAAATAAGAAATCACTATAAATCTCACAGTAATCGCAAATTTGACTTCACAATGATACAGGAAGCGTGTACGAAGTAAACAAATCAGCCAGCCAAGCCCAATGTAAGCTTGATTCTGATTGGTTGAAGCTGGCGATTTTTTTTAACTTCATGAGAAGTTTCAGCCAATGAAATGTTATTTTATGTTAAGGATCATAACTGTTAAAAATTTTAATCGAATTCCCTGGCTGGACTAAATACCGAAAAAATTATTAAAATATGTTAATAAATAAAAAAGTTATAACAAAATAATTTTTTTGCATATATAATTAGCTGATTTGAGGCTAATGGAAGGCATGGTCCCTGGAAAAAGGGGAAGAGGTCGACCTAGACGACGGTGGACCCAGGACATCACAGAGAGTCTGAACTTGTCTTTGGCTGATGCAGGTCGACTTGCCCAGAATCGTGATGCGTTCAGAGCAGCTGTAATGGAGAGAACGTTCTGGAAAGAATACATCACATGATGATGATGATTTGAGGCTGAACATAAGTATTTGAAAAATTAATTTTAAATATTTGTAAGCTTAAAACTGCAATAAAAAACATAGCGTTAGGTAGAAAAATGGTGACACTAAACTGTAGCATCAATATTGTAAAAATGATAATTTTTAAACAAAATGCCAAAATATGGCGTGTCTCCATCAATTTTGAGATCTGTATAGTGTGGGATCTCTTTAGTTGGGCGATACATCACGCCCCACTTGTCGGGAGCGTTCCGGATCTTGTACATGTTCGCCTCTGGATCGCCGGTAAAACTCGCTGCCATTTGCTTGACAGCGTCGCCTTTCAAGGTAGGTGGCACCCATTGCAGAGTTAACTTGGATCTTTCTTTCTCCAGGTGTTCCATCGTTATTTGCAGTTCAGGATTGGAGAGTTGCACCTTCTTCCCATGCAGCTTCTGATAGAATAGCCCGTGAGCTCGTGTTGACAGATTCAGGTACCAGCTGATAGGGTTCTCTAGTCTGTATAGAGAGTCTATGCCATCGGTCGGGACTCCCGCCAGGCCGACAAGTACACTCGTAAGGAAAGCCGGCGTGGCTTTCACTGCTGCCTGGGGGCCAGAAACCGTGAGCACCACGGTTCCTGGTCGGTGAAGGCTCCCTCCTTCTAGAGCTTCCGTCATCAGGGCGAAGGAGGCTGTGATGGTGCTGGAGTCCATAGCTGGTGAAAAACTCTGAGGTGAAGAAAACTGGTGAGCTGGAACACTGGCGGAGCAGAAACTGTGGTCGTTGCTGGTAGTGAAGCCTGGTGAATTTTGCTCTGAAAAGAACAATGCCGTATGAAGTTTGCTCTGATAAGAACAATTTAAAACCCTGGGGTGAAACGTGGTGAAATTTGCTCTGAAAAGAACAATTTGGTCGTGGCTGGTGGTGAACTCACTTTGATCTGTCCTAAAAACAAGACACTTTGATCTTCGCCAAAAGGCCGAGAGTCTGTCCACAAACCTTTTTTTTTTCTTCAACTAAATCACTTTATTTGTAATATTCCGTTACACTTCCTAGTCAAATTCTGCTGTGACACTTTCTACAGCAAATTCCCTTGACTGTTCCGGAACAAAAGCTCCTTGCTCTGGAACAGCAGTTATACTTCGTTCTTCTTCTGCAATCTCAGTTTCATAAAATGTATGAAGCTCTTCTGCCTCACTAGTATTTTCTGAAACTGACCGCTATGGTTCCGGATGAGACTCCATAATAAACATAATCAATGTGCAAATAACGTTTATGAATCCGCTGATAACCAAAGTGATTGTTACCGTATATTTACGGTCACCACAAATGTTATGTAGGAACGTAATAATACCTTTACTGTGTGCTGTTGGAATGGATGTAGATAATTCGCCCCTTCACTGTTGCAGACCGTACGATCTACTCCAATGTTCCTGCACGGTGTACCGTATGTTCCTGTGCTTGTGTAGTCTGTCCGACCTGGGCCAAACAGCTTTGTTATGCATGAATAGCTCACCAGGCGTTGAGGCGCTAACAGGGTGTCATGTTGACATCCGAACATCAGACATTCCTTGTATGTGAGGTACTCGAAGTTTGTATGGTTGACAAGTGATGTGGGTGTGTAGAGACACGAATGCGTTTAGGCTCTTTGATAAGTAAACAAGGCACCCACTCACTCACATGCAGTAGTCAGTAATTGTAGAAACTGCTGGAACTTTCAACCATTTAATCACGAGACACAGTGACATCAACAGTTACAGTCAAATGGACGAGAATCAAGGACATCATATATATTGGAAATGACTGGCAAAACATCTGGCATTATAAAGCTTGAACCACTCATCTATAAGGACGTTATCGACAATGGTCTGTCCTTTAACAACTGTTCATATGTGGTAATAAATAGGAACATCAAACATCATCAGTTTTGTAAAGCTCGTAGGTATGATGCTAATAACGCTGGCTTGACAACATATTATTTTCCTACTGTAGCTCAGGGCCCCTGACTGAACGCGTCAGGTAGTCCTTTAACAAATATAGTTGCTTAATATAGAAGTCTGTGAACTTGTAAATAAAGTTAAGACTTCATCTGGCGTCACCCGCCAGGCACTACTTCTTCTGCTCAAAGTTATAGGCCGTAATGACGGGCCTTACAATGGTTGATAAACAACTGTACATTTTTTCCATAGGCATGTATTATCTTCCATGCTGAAACATACCGCCATCCTGCGGGTTTCATATCAATATACGTTGATTGTGCTTCTGTAAAGTACTTCAACGAATAGACCTAATTGGCTACGTCAAGCACACATAATGGATTCTGGATCACAAGAACTGTGAGCGCTACTCACAGGTTCATACTAAATGTTCTGCAAACTTTGCATAATAATTAAGTTATTTTACCTTGGATAGAATTCCGAGAAATACACAAATAACACCTGTCGTCATACTAGACGAACAGAATAACTCTGGGGAAAATCACTAACATCACAAGACTATCTTTTCCCCAGATAATGCAGAGAAGAACAACGGACATCTTCGTCCGGCAGAAACCAGCTCATCGCCCCCAAACGGAAGTCTACTCGGTTCGCGCTAAAAACTAGCGCATGCGTAGACTGAACAGATTTGAGAGCAGTTAACTATCCCGTCTTAAGAAAGAATAAACACAGGGAAGGTAACCCCTAATCAACCTGTGTCAGGGAGTTAACATACAGTTCTGTACCTTTGATTATCAAAAGTATTAAATAGATTTACATCTTCTGGAACCGTCAAAAATGACGGCAACAGTGATCTTCACGGCCCACATTATGAAAGCTCTTGACGGCCACGCCATGATCTGTCGCACTCCCGTTCTTATCCCAAACGGTTCTTAAGCTGTCCATAAAAACTCTGCATGTCATGTCTTCATTTGTTTTCTTTATTATATTAATGATCTTCAGGCGAACTCCATAATGCCTCATCGATTTCCAAAGTGATTCTCTGTCTACAATGTTATGGCTCATTTCTATTCAAAATAGAAGTCCATGAGTCCTCGCTACCCGACATGTTACGATCGTCTTGGTCAAAAATTTTCAAACCGCGTGAAACTGAAGTGCAATCCTGTCCACAATTTTTTTTTTTTTTTTTTTATGTGAAGTTTATTTGCTTTTCAATTTCATTTTACAAAACTTTGCATTTTACAACAAGGAATATAAGAAAAATACAATTTATGTAATGACTCACGTGCATTCACCCCTATCATACACGAAACAGGTCAAATCACAATTTAAATTTAGTAATACCTTATTGATAAGCACAGATTTTCCCTTATTTTGACACTGTTGGGCATGTACCTCGTATATTACCAAAAAAGTGAGGAAAAGAAAAAGAAAACAAAAATGGGGGGAGATTGAATGGACATTGTTGGTACATGTGTCATACAAACATTTCTTTGTTTCCCTAGGCGAAAACACAAAACACACTAGGCTTATTAAATTTGTTTACATGTTTCAAGTCTCTTTTCCCATCATTTTTCTCTTTTTCCAATTTTTACTGAACTTTATTCATTCTGCATTTCTCAAAGAGTCTCGAATAAAGCTTCAAATGTTGTATGTTGTAAATGTATTATCGTACTTGTGAGGTCACTGAAAATACATAGAAGAAAATATGGTCTGCTTCCCCTCGGCATGTCATACCAGGTGACTAATGGTGATTGCATTTGAAGTAACTTCAGTGGACAGCCTGGCTGACAGTACAAAGGCCATTGGAAATTTTGTCCGGGCGAGATACGAGAAACCCCAGGGTTGAAGGTATAGTGGCCCATTTTGTACTGCGTTACGCTTTACTGCTTGGCAAGTTTCAACTACCGAGTTGAGCACACAGCCTTGGGCAGTCATAAAAGCAGCTAGGCACACCGGTACTTCGATAAAGATACAAGGGGTAGTTGTAATCATGTTCCCTAACGCATATCCATTTTGAAATTCTAAAACATGTTCATTTTACAACATACAATAAAATACATTCATAAACTGTATGTACAACGTGAGGAAAGTAAATACCAAAGTTGGACATTTCTGTACATTCATGTATATCCAGATTTATTTATTTTTTATTTTTTCCCAGCAATGATTTTATTGCAATTTAAAGGAAAAACACTTCCTAAAATATATGATTTACGACATTTGCAATATTATTACCTAGGTAAAACTGCACCAACACACACGCACTTATACTCAAGGAGGTTGAAAGGGGGTGTTTGCATTCTGAAGTGACCAGCGTACAAATCTGGCTGCAGGAAACAGAAACTTGAAAGTGTCCCCTGGGCGTGATATTGCCGCGCCCCCCCCCCCCCCCCCCCCCCCCCCTGGTTGAAGGAGCGTGGCCATTGTGTGCTGCGTAACGCTTTTCTCTTTAGTTCGGTAAGTTCCGACTAACAATGTGCTAGTTGAGCTCACTCAGCCTAGAGCAGCCTTAAAGGCGGCTAGACACGCCGGCTCGACGAGAAAGATCCAGTTAGGAAGGATACAATTTTAATCCGTCCAATACCACAGTGACCCAATGGACTGCGTATAGGATATTAAGCTGATAAAAAACATACTTTCTTCCACACTGTTCTTTATTCGTATAAAGCTTCTAGGACATTAACATTTCCACTGTGTATATACATATAACACTTACATATACATACTACGTACAGTAAAATGCTGGTGAAATTGCCAATGCCTTCTGTAGGAAGACTGTTACACATAAGAATGTCACTATGTTATCTGTGTACGCAATTTTTCTAATGCAAGGTATATAACTCTTGGAATTGGAGTTACTTTTTACTTTAGGTGGTTACCTGTTCTTATGCCCTTCGGTTGCCGGTATTGTTGTGGGTTGACCGATGTTGGGTCGTGTCCATTTATGGAGCGCTCAGGCTCACTTTTCTTGTAAACATTTGTTAACCTGCGTCGATAGTTATTTCCTATCCTTATAAGGCTCGATTTTAAGTGTTGTTCTTAGAATGTGCCTATAGCTTCGACGTTGTGTGAATTGTATTCAAGTCGTACGGTTCTGCGCATGTCTGTTGTTTGGTTGTGGGTTTTGCACCAGCTTCCGCCCAGAGAGTGTCACAGATTTTGTCGAGTGAGACAGACGCATTTTCAGCGTCTGTCATGTTATATTGTTCGGGAAATGGAAGTCCTCTATAGTGTTCATCTCAGATGATATTTCCCTTTGTGATTCAAAGCGCCTGGAGGCGAGTGAGTTGTGTATTTATTCTTGAAGAGAAGGTAATTGCTCTACATTGATTATCATTGTCGCTAACTTTTATGATTGACATTTTGTGCCTAGTTGTCAACTTTCCCTGGGTGGGGAAGAGTCGACGTTATGAGAAGTTTTCAACTCACGAATCACCATGTTGTTATGCATCGGGTTGATGCATGTCCTAAAGGCTATCTGCTTGTTGGACTTTGCTGCTCTGGCGGTTCCACGTCAGTTTAGGCTTGATACCATTGTTATTAAAGGAAATCAGAGGACATTACTTGATACTCCAGAAGTCGTGCCTGTCTTGCTGGAGGTCAGAGAAGGAGAAGGAATTTAATCTCCTGCATTTATACATTTATAAAGATATCGACTGTTATAGAAAAAGATGATGGTTTCCACACCTGAATATATTTACAGTCGTTTATGATGCATTGAAGCCCATGATTTGATTCACCATTATTATACTGTCTGCTGTCGAATGTTGTACTGACTATGTCGATATAATGAAGACTGTTCTACATGTTAATGTCTACACATCTTGTCATTGTGGCGTCCCAATAAATGATGGAAACGTCACTAGCAGTTACAACGTTCATTGACTTTCTACGTCGTGAGTTTATGTGACGTCCTGTGTGGATTCTACTTTACTGCTACCTGCTTGACTCCACATCTACAACATATACCGTGAACTGGGGTGACTTTGCCTACATTTCATCTTTACAGATTTTTTACAGTATATTAACCAACACTAAATACAGCCCAAAGGTGCTGAAATACAGAGTGGATACATAAGCTTTGTTTTTATTTTTAAATGAAGTCAGAATTCCACCAGGATTAGATGATTTAAGAGGTATTGTGAAATATTTCAACTGAAGTAAAAATGGGGTGACTTTGCCTTCATACCTTATTTTTTTTTTTAAAAGACAAAACATGTAACGTACCAGTAGTTAAAAACACTTTTAAAACCCTGAAAGTAGGGAAATCAGATGCATAATACCTGATAGTAATATAAAAGCTTCAAAGAATACTTAAAATACAAACAAGTAAATTTTTTTCTACATTCACTGATTAATTAATCAAATCATTTACGACGCGTTACAAAAAGACACATCTGTTATTGTGGGGGGGGGGAAAAGATCACACCACCAGTTCACATCAAAAATGTTTTTTACATGCTTTTTTCGTTGGTGGCAGCCACTCCTCATCAGTGTCAGAAAATGGAATGTCTTCACAATCTGAATCTGTTTTCTCGAGTTCAAACTCGGATGGTGATGACCGGCAGGAAGATACAGATGCCGAAGGTTGCAACTGCAGTGCTTGAGCAGATGTTGAAGGTTGATGTTGAACAGATGCTGAAGATGATGCTGGGCGTGCAGATGTCAAGGATTGAGACTGAGCAGACTGCAAGTCTTCCGCACTCACCGATTTCCCTGGTGGCACAGAAACTTTCTTCCTCTTATGCCTGCTGCCAGTTCCTGTGCAACCATTTGAATTGGGCGAGTATTTAAAAGTCTGCAAATAGTTTAGCACAGCATCTGAAACACCTTGTGGGTCTTTGCTTGTGTCACTAGTGACAGTTGACTTTGGCAGCTTTTTTCAGCACTTGGTTTGCATCTAGGGGGTGAATGCCACAGGCTCTGAACCCAGAAATCAAATTGTTGGCTGATCTCATACCCATCCCTTCAATTAATTTATTTAGCATTGCTGGAAACACTTTCTTGTCTAGTGATGCAGAAGATGGGTGTTTTTGCTTGTAACTCTCCAACAGCTTTCTCCATAATTTTTTGAGAGGAGCAAAAAAAGACACATCAAGTGGCTGGCACTTGTCTGTGGAGTTAGGAGGAAGCAGGATGAAAGCAATATTCAGTTCTTCACACTTGTATATCACTGATGCACTGATGTGTGAACTTAAATTGTCCCCTATGATTACTTTGCGACCATGTTTTCTCCTGGCCCAAGGCACTACAACACTCAGAAACCATTCATCAAAATTGGTACCATCCATCCACCCATTTTTTGCTCCTCCCAAACCTAGTGCCTGGTGGGCCACCTTCACACCATGAATGCCACAGGTGCTCTGACTTGTATATGATGTAGGGTGGAAGTAGTTCCCCTGTAGCTGTCCCAGCAAACATGATGGAGATGTTGCCTTTTGAATAGTTCATTACTCTCTCTGGGTATTTAACTCCCCTTTTGAAGACACATTTTTTTCTGCCCTGGATCATCAGCAAGATTTGTTTCATCATAATTAAGTATGTTCTCTGCACGGACACCTTCTAAAGACAGCTTTAAATTGTCAAAGTAGCCTTGAATTTCTTTGGGATTTATTTCAGCTCGTGATCGCTTTATATTTTGACATGTCCTCTGACAAACAACATCTTGGTGTCGCTTCAGAAATCCTCTCACCCAGTCATCTCCAGGTGTATTGTTCTTGAATTTTTTAACTGAAATTTTGCCTTTGTCTAGTATTCCTTTGACCAGAAGTTTAACGTCGTTTTTTTCAACGGGCGTTCCATAGTCTGCACATGTTGTTATGTGATTTACAAGTGTTTCCTCAAACTCTCTTGACAGAGCAGACTGTCCTCCAGGTGTCTTCTTGTGGACTCCCTTCACCTTGTTCCGTAGAGTTCTCAATGGTATGTTGTAGATTTTTGAGATTTCTTTTATAGAAGTTGTTTTACACTCTTCAACAGCCTTAAGCAAGGTTTCTTCAGAATAGTCTCTATAGTGTCTGCTACCAGGCTTTCTCTTGTGATGTCTGGGCATGGTGATCTGAAGAAAAAAAACAAAACAAAGATATATAAACACCAAAGTGTGCAACATTGAAAAAGCAAGTTTAAGACCACATTAAGTCTAGATCAATGGGGTGACTTTGCCCCAGACTGTGGAAGGAAAGCATTTAAGAAACTTGAGACTAAAGCTTATCCAAACAAATGATTAACCTTTTTATCATCGAAATGCATGAGAATAAAGTACATAGGGAAATAAACTGTATCACATTCAAATAGAAGTACAAACTCACCTAAATCAGCAAAAAAACGATGTCAAGAACACCAGGGCTGCTTCTTTCGTGTCTCAGCGCTTAGGAGGGAAGAAACACCAAAAACATCCCACTAACATGTCTTCTTTCATGAAGAGTTGAAAAATGAAGGCAAACAACTCTAGAAATGCAAGTATGAACACATTCACATTTTCAGTATTTAATAGGCAAAGTCACCCCATGGGGCAAAGTCACCCCAGTTCACGGTACACAAACCAGACCAAAGACACCATACTTCTGCGCCTTCATCATCTCTGGTGTCTAGTGGTGATACATCCACATTCTACATCAACATTTGGTGGATAATTACACCTTCAACATTTGGATCACATAATAATGTTAATTAGTATCGTTAAAGTCTTGTTGAGGGCAGCGGGAGAGTAAATCAGCTAGCACATTTTCAGTGCCCGGAATAGCTTGGACATCAAATGCGAACGATTGCATCAAAATAGAATAGCGCGCAACTCTAGGATGTGGACCAGTCTTCACCAACTCATTGATTAATCATTAACACTGTTGTACGAGCTAAGAACGATACTGTGTGGCTGTGTTCAGGTGAAAAGTATGATGCTAACCCTTCGTCTACTCAACCTAGCATTCGCGTAAACATCAGCACCGATTGAAGACATACTCACCAAGCCAGAACCTAACTGCCCCGCATATAACATTCCTTGATAGCCATTACACAACAGATTTCTGGTGGCCAGTATGGGGATGAATGCCTGTCACTCCAGCAAGTATTTTTTTAATGTAAAACTTTTGCCTCGCTTTGGTGAGGCGTGTCCCGTTCAACCCAGTCGGTTATATTAGGGCGCATGCCCAAAATATAAAAGACCCTTAGGTCTGGGGTAATATACATCCATACATTTACAAGTATTTGCGAATTAAAATGGCGGTACCTGAAAACTGCTAGATTTCTAAACGTCCAAATGAAATATCTATACTGAGATAATAACATGAGAAGTTTTGTATGAGCGTCTTTTGTTCTTCTTGGTAACGTGTTTAAAAAAATAGCTTGGTAAATGTCTACGGGTTTTTCCGTGTGTGAGGCAAAGATACTTTGCAAAGCTTTCCTCATGAGTATGACTGTGTTGCACGTGTAGTAAATATTATCCTCAGTTTCTTGTATGTGTGTTTTACACAGCTGGCATTGTGAAATCTGCTTGGATCTGTGAGCTTGTCGTTCTGTTGTGGGTGTCATGTTGTATATAAGTCTAAAGGTCACCTCTCTTGCCTTGGCAGTGATGTGAGGGTTGTGTAAGTTGGTGAAAGTGTCAGTGTAATTTGTCTTGAAGTATTTCTGTCCTCTTTTAATTCTGAGATGTAGTGGGGGTGCTTGTAGTTTAACTAAGTGTTTGTAGATTGCATTTGTTTTTTGATGGAGTTTTCATGTCCGTGAATGGCTTGTATGCATGACTTGTAAAATGATGGTAGTGGGCCGAAATGGTGCGGCATTGAGTTGTTTAGTGGTCTCAGTCTGGTGAGTCTGAGACACATGTAATAGTGTGCTAGCGCGTGTTGCTCTGGATGTTTGATGATGCTCCCTACGTGTTTGATTCTAAGTGCTTGGATCTTTGTCTGTATGTCCTGGAGTGCAATCCCTCCCTGTTTCTTCTCTTGTATGAGTGTCTTATGTTTTATGCTGTAGATTGTGTGACTAAAAATAAATCTTCTGATCTGTTTGTTTATGTCTGTAATGGTCTGTTTCGGGGGGTCAAAAACTGTGGCTACGTATAATAATTTGGGAATGACATAAGCGTTTACAATCGTGCTTCGTCCAAAAATTGTTGTGGTTTTGAATTTGTATCTATGTAGCATGTCTATCATTTGTGATGCTAGGTTCTGCCATGTGTCTTTGTGTGTGCGGCTTGGGTGTGAAGGAAAAGTTATGCCGTAGATTTTGATGTTGTTTGTTGGTACAATCCCAAATGGAAAGTCTGTTTTGTTTTTCCATTTGCCTAGGCCCATTATAGTTGATTTCTGTACGTTGACTTTAGCTCCGCTACCTTTACTAAAGTCTGTGAATGTGTTTAGAATGTTTGCAATAGACTTGTCGTTTGGTGGGAAAAAGGTGGTGCCGTCTGCGTAAGCAATCAACTTTTGCTAGCCTTTCCCTGGTATAAAGGTGCCCTTAATAGAGCTGTCCTTTCTAATTTTTTCCAGCATGGGTTCTAGTGCTAGAACGTAGAGTAGGGGCGAGAGAGGACACCCCTGCCTGACGGATCGCGTTAGCCTGAAAGTGTTGGTAAAAGTGTGATTCACCAAAACCTTGCTTTCGGGCTTCGTGTAAAGGATTTCAATCCATTTCCTAAAGTTTCCACCTATGTTGCAATGTAGTAGTGTTTTGTGAAGGTATGAGTGTGATATTCGATCAAAAGCTTTCTCTTGATCGAGAGATAGGATTGACGACTGACAATCCTTCTCGTGTGTGTAGGTGATTATGTCTCTGATGAAATGTGTGTGCTGGTGAATGTTTCTGTTTTGAACGCTACACTGCTGGTCTTCATGTATGAGGGTGGTCATGAAAGGTTTTAGCTTGTTTGTTAGCGTTTTTGTTAAAATTTTGTAGTCTACGTTTAGGAGAGATATGGGTCTATAGTTTTTAAGGAGTGTTTTGTCTGAGTTGTCTTCAGGTATGAGAGTGATGTTTGACATGTTCAAGCTTGGTGGGAGTTCTTTGTTCTCGAAAGCTTCTGTGTACATTTGTAATAGAAGAGGGCCTAAGATGAGAAAAAAATGTTGATAAAATTCTGCTGTGAGTCCGTCCGGCCCTGGTGATTTGTCTTTTTGCATAGTGTTTATTGCGAGTGTTATGTCTGTAAGTGTCAGCTCGGCATCTAGACCTTGCTTGTCGTCATCTGATAGTTTCTTTGTAAAGTGCATAAATGTGTCCTGTATGCGTGACTGGACGTTTTCTTCTGTGTACAGGTTTCTGTAGTAATCTTCAAAAGCCTGTACTATGTTTTGTGTTTCCGTCTGTGTGGTTCCGTCCAAATCTATTATTTGCCCTATCTGTTTGCAGCGTTGTATGTTTTGTTCTATTGCCATGTATTGTTTACTGGGCGTTTCTTGTTTGATTGTGTTCAGTTTCATCCGTAGTAGAGCGCCTTGAAACCTATGGTGTTGGTATTGTTCTAGATGGTCTTGTAATGTGAGGATGATGGGTGAATTTCTGTCTGTTTGTCTTGTAAGCTGTATTGCATCTTCTACTAGTTTCTCTTGCTGTATCCTGTCCTTGTGAATCCTAGCTGACATTAACTGCGTTCGCTCACGTATTGTATTTTTTAGTATTTCCCAGTGGTGTATGTTTTCTGTTGGCACATCAGTTGCGTATGTAAGGATGAGTTGAGTCATATGTTCCGTGTATGTCTTGTTTTGGAGTAAAGTGTTGTTGAATTTCCAGTGTGGAGAGTGTTTGAAATGCGTGCTTGCCTGAGTGGAACTAATGGCAGTGAGTATTGCTTTGTGGTCTGTAAATTTTAGAGTTTCTGGTAAATGTCTGGCCTGAATTATGTGGTGTGTTGATGGTATATAGATTCTGTCTAATCTTGAGGCTCTGTTGAGTGTTTTGTTTGCGTTTGTGTGTGTGTGGTGTCCGTGCTTTGGGGATGTGTGTGTCTGTATGCATCTGTTAGGCTGTGGGTGTCTATTATGGTCTGTAATATGTCTAGTTGGTGTGTGTCTTCTCTGTTGGTTCTTCTAATCTGTGCTCTAACCTCACCACCTACCAGATCCATATCTGTTAAAACACAGTTAAAATCACCACCTAATATAATGTTGTGTCCCCTGTATAAGTGTGTAAGTTATCTAGGCTGTCGTAAAATTGCGGCTGGTGACTGTAGTTGGCTGGGGCATGTATGTTAACTATTGTGTATGTGTGTTTCTTATTCCCTACGTGAACTATTGCTATTTTACCCTCAGTATCCCTGTTTTTCCTAAGTATTTCCCACCTGTCTGATGTTTGTAGTATAGCTGTTCCTGAACCAGTGTTGTGAGTTGCTAAGCTAAAACAAGAATGTCTTAATCCTAACTGGGTTGTGATCTGTGATGCGTGTTCGTCTGTGTGTATGTTGGTTTCTTGTAAAAGTATAAAATCTGGTTTGTGTTTATGTATGAGTGGTATGATGTGTTGTAGTTTGGCGCGGAGGCCACTAATATTCACACTTAACACTATTATTTTGTCTGCCATTATTAATCTAAAATACATTTCAGTTGCCTTATAAGTACAAGTAAATTAATGGTTAAACAAACATACCCGTTATGGAATGATAATTTACATATGTAGAGTGTTCTCTTGTTCCTCGTCTTCTTCTGTGTCGTTTGTGAAATCAATAATCAGTTTGGTGGGTGAATCTGTTTTTGTTGAGATTGTCTGTTTTGCATTCTGCCTGGTGTTTCTGTTAAAGTCGTTCGGCTTGTTTGTCCGGGTGGATGGTTGTGCTGTAATCTTGGTCAGAGGTGTAGAGTTGATTGGGTTTTGGCTGGATGCGGTTCTTTTCCCTTTATCCGCCAGGGGTGACTTTGAGGTGTTCTTGGTTGCTTCTTTTCCATATGTGTCGGGGCTGCTGGGCGCAGAATGCCGCCTTTCTCTTTTCTTGTCTTTGCCTACGAGCTGGAAGTCATCATGTGCCGGTGGTGGGTCTCTTTTCTGCGACAGTTGAGGTCTCTCCTGTTCTGGCGCCACTGTTTCCTTCCGTGGCAGCTGTGGCCACGAAGTGTTTTTTGCTGCCGTCTGCCTAACAGACGTTGGTTTCATCGGGCACTTGTTTGCCCAGTGGGTGTCTTCACCGCAATGTGGGCATACCATTCTCCGGCCTGGAATGGTGACGAGGACCTTGTGCTTTTCATAGCCGGGTGCGGCGATTCTCAGATCGATAAAATGTGGAACTGATGATTCCGGCCGACAAAGTACTCCCCATTTATCGGGAGCATTTCGAATGCGGTATACCTCCGCATCAGGGTCCCCAGTTGCTGCTCTTGCAATGCTTTCAACAGCCTGCTGCTTGATGGTAGGAGGAAGCCAGTGCAGTGTTGCCTTCGTTCGCTCCTTCTCGAGATGCTCGATTGTTATGGTTAGTTCTGGGTTTGTTAGCTGAATTTTTTTGCCATGCATTTTTTGATACAGACGTGCATGCACTTCGGGTGTCAAATTTGCATACCATTTCACAGGGTTTTCGAAACGGTAGAGGGCAGGAATCCCGTTTGTAGGTACACCTCCAGGGCCCACCAAGACACTGGTGAGAAATGATGGAGACGCCTTTGCTGCCGACTGAGGGCCTGAAACCGAGAGAACCAAGGTTCCCGCCCGATGAAGATCTCCTCCCTTGAAAGCATCGTTTCCGATATCGATAGTTTTAGTGATTTCCATTTCTCCAGCAGTAACAGGTGAAAAACGCAGAAAATTTTAAAAACAGGTAGAATCCGTGAAAATTTTAAAACCAGGTAAAATTTTAAAAACAAGGTGAAGTGTGGAACAGTTTACAAAGAGAGCGATAACTGATGTACGACGAAGAACCACCAGCGAAAAGACCTATTTATTTGTTCTATAGATGGGAGACAAAAGCCAGCACATATGTGCTTAGTAGGTTTAGTATTCGTGTCCACAATTTTTTTTTTTTAAGTGAAGTTTATTTGCTTTTCAATTTCATGTTACAAAACTTTGCATTTTACAAGGAATATAATACCATTTATATAATGACTCACGTGCATTCACCCCTATCTTTTTTACACATACATACACGAATCAGGTCAAATCACAATTTAAATTTAGTACTACCTTAACCAAAAAAGTAAAAAGAAAACTAAAATGGGGGGAGATTGAATGGACATTGTTGGTACATGTGTCATACAAATAGAGGTTTGAAACATTTCTTTGTTCCCCTAGGCGAAAACACAAAAACGCACTAGGCTTATTTAATTTGTTTATATGTTTCGAGTCTCTTTTGTCATCATTTTTTCTCTTTTTCCAATTTATAACTGATCTTTATTTATTCTGCATTTCTCAGTGTCTCGAATAAACCTTCAAATGTTGTATGTTGTAAATGTATTATCGTACTTGGGAGGTTACTGAAAATACATAGAAGAAAATATGGTCTGCTTCCCCTCGGCATGTCGTACCAGGTGACTAATGGTTATTTCATTTGAAGTAACTTCAGTGGACAGCCTGGCTGACAGTGCAAAGGACACTGGAAATCTCTGTATGGGCAAGATATTGAGAGCCCCCGGGTTAAAGGTATAGTGGCTCATTGTGTGCTGCGTTACGCTTTACTGCTTGGCAAGTCTCAACAGCCATGGGCAGTCATAAAAGCGGCTAGGCACACCGGTACTTCGATAAAGATACAAGGGGTAGTTGGTAATCATGTTCCCTAACGCATATCCATTTGAAATTACAGAACATGTTCATTTTTCAACATACAATAAAATACATTCATAAACTGTATGTACAAATGTGGCAGAGCCGGGGTATGCAGGGTTTTCAGTTTACTTTATAGAGAGTAGGTTTGGTTAACTAGCCTTGACCGCTAGAGATAGTTTCCTCTCCTTTGTAAGATTGGGTCACCAGGTTCGATTTTCTTCTCTTAGGTGTTGATGTAGCAAATTTAATTGAGATGGATAGATTTCTTAGCTTAATCTCAAACTGTAGAAATTCACCTTTTCAACAGCGTTCTATTTCATGCAAATCTTTTAATATCTTTCAGCATGAAGTCAAATTTCAACAAAAGTCAGGAATTCAGAACATTTTTACAATAATAATAACAATAAAGTTCTAACATATCATCAGATGCTTTCATCGATGCAAAAATCCCTTTTGCATCTTTATCTCATAGGCCTACTCAATTTGTCAAATATGGCGAACTTTTTCTTTCCACCGTGTTCCTTCCTTTAGGTTAACGTTTTATTTTAGGTTCGACGACATATTCTCATCCCTTCAGATTAGTCCTTGATTTCTTTATCATCATAAGTATTCCTTGAGTTAAATATTTTCCAACACAAGGGTATTTTCTGCTCAGCATGGTTTGAGGTGTAAGACTAGTTTTGCAAATTGACTCAATCCTCGAACCTAGTTCTGCTGCAACTAGAGTTGGAAGCTCTATTCAAAATATACGTTGAATGATAGTCACTACTTACGCAAGTAAGGAATATAAAACCACTCAATGTCCTGAAATACACATTTTATAATAAATGTTGAAGTTGATTTCCTCAAACTAAGGAATATGTAGAGCTGGACTAGACACGGACACGTCCTCTTCAGTTTCGCTCCTTCATTCTAACTGCTAGATGGCGTCATTGTTCTATATTCCCCGGGGTAAATCTGAGCTATCCGATTGGTCAGGGGAAATCACCCAACTATTAGAAATAGCGTGTAGAAGCGACTCTGCCCTAAATATGTGACACTATAATTTATTATTTTCTGTTTCTCATAAAATATAAAATTATGGGGTGGTCTGTGCTTCCTCCGTCTTGTTAGAGTATAGTCTGTTTTCTGAATAAAGCACGGTATTCACGGCTACATACAGATCCCGGGGCCCTGCAAATGTATCCCGTAGGGAGACATTTGTATACTATCAATATCCAAAACTATCCCAAAAATTTTTAGAAAAATTTTCTAAGTCGAAAAAATGTTTCCAAAAAATTTAATTTAATTCCTATACTGGGGTCCTATGTCTATATGAGGTCGTCTGCTATGTAAAAAAACTAGTAGTGGACATCAACTTCAAAAAGTGTAACTTATTCATCACATCATAATATTTTTCACCAAATTTTCTAATTGGCAACACTGACCAACAAAATATTCCTTACCTTCTTCTAATACAATAGTTGAAAAAAAAATATAAAAAAAAAAAAAATTAAAAAAAAACACACACACCCACACAAATAGTAATACGTCTTACAAGGAGAAGGACAAGAAAAACCTACGTTGCGGCCACAAGGCCTTCGTCAGGGACAGACAAACGAGACAGGAGGGAAAGAAAATGAGAATTAAGTAGAGAACATGAAACTATAAAAATAAGAGAAAAAAACTCCCTTAATATTAAGTCCAGTCACATGTGAAGCAAAGCAGGATGGCTGCCACTAAACCGGAAAGAGGAAGTTGACAGTACATAAAGATAAGAAATAATAAAAACAAGGACTGGAAAAGAGTGAGAAAAAAGTAATCAATAAATAATAAATAAAATAAAATAAATAAAAAAATATAAATAAATAAATAATAATAATAAATAAATGTAAAACAAATAAATAAATAAATAAAAATAAAAACTAAATAAAGAAATAAATAAAATAAAAAATAATAAAGGAAAAAAATAATTTAAAAAAAAAAAAAATTAAATAAAATAAAATAAATAAAAAAATTAAAAAAATAAATAAATAAAATTATTAAATTAAAAAAATGGTAATTAAAAAAAAAAAAAAGGGTGATCGCATCAAAGTAGAAAGTCATAATACAACAGGGACTCGATAGAGAAAGGCGTCTCAGACAAAAGAATGTTGGGTATTCAAACCGTGTGGTTTGAGGCAACCCATAAGATGGATGAGGCGTTGTTCCTGGCGAAACCGACTGTTGGCGTCCGAGGAACAGTATCTGATGGCTGTCACCTGGATGTCAGTGGCACCGTGGTGGTCAGGGCCATTGAAGTGGATGGCCACAGGTGTGGAATTAAACTGAGAGATGTCATAGAGGTGTCTGCAGAATCGGTCGCCCAGTCGTGTGCCCGTTTGGCCGATGTACGTAATGGTGCAACGTTTGCATATAATAGCATAAATGACGTTGCGTGACTCACATGTGAAGCCATGGGTGATGGTGAACTTGGCGTTAGGGAACGAGACTGAACGTGTTTCGATTACATACTGACATGTCTTACATCGTGTACGGTTACATGGCTTGGTTCCAAAGTGGCCATCGTTGACGGTTTTCAGACGGCTGTGGACTAGGAGGTCCCTCAAATTTTTATCCCGTCTATATGCCAGCAAGGGTGGCTCACTAAATGCTTCCCGCGCCACTGGGTCAGCTTAGAGGAGAGGTAGGTGGCGAAACAGGATCCTTTTGACAGCAGTGCTGTGAGGGTGATAGGTCATTATTAACTTGACTCTATCAGAGGAGGTTTTTTGGCGGGGTTTGAGGGCCTCTACACGTGAGATAGGGAGAACACGTTCTAAGGCAGAGGTAAGAACATCTTCTGGATACTGTCTGTTACGGAAGAAGTCCAACATTTCTTGTGCTCGGCATAGAAAGTTGTCATCATCTTGGCATAACCGACGGAGGCGGAGAAGTTGTGAGAAAGGCAAAGAGTCCCGACAAGCCGGAGGATGAGAGGAAGTATAAAGGAGGTAACTGTGTGCATCGGTGGGTTTGTAGTACACCGAAGTGGTGAGGTGGGGCGGAGTGATAGTGACAACAATGTCAAGGAAATTAACACAGACAGTGGAGATGTGAGAGGTGAATTGGATCGCAGGGTGGAAGTTGTTAATGAAATTAATGAACCTATATAGGTCAACCTCTGGCATATCTATGATACATCAATGGAAAAGGTCCAGGATACTGCTGCCACACCTGATACTCCAGGTAGCCCATGAAGAGGCAGGCATAACTGGGACCCATCTTGGTGCCCATGGCAACTCCACTTATTTGGTCAAAGAACTGTCCATTGAACTCAAAGGAATTGAGTCGAAGGACCAGTTCTGCAAGGCGCAGGAGAGTCTCTGTAGCGATAGAGGGGTGCGTGCGCTGGTCCAGGAAAAACCGGAGAGCTCGGAGACCATCAGAGTGAGGAATGGAAGTGTAAAGTGAGCAAACATCTAACAGAAATAAACGGTAGGTACGGTCTGGAGAAAGCTGAATAGAGGAAAAAGTAGTAAGAGCATGGTTTGTGTCCTTTAAGAAGGAAGGAAGCTGCTCTACAATAGGCTGGAAGATGCCGTCGAGGAAGTCTGATATACGTTCGGTAGGGCAGGCACACGCAGAGACAATGGGTCTCCCAGGGTTGGAGGGTTTATGAATTTTGGGAAGCATATAAAACACAGGCTTACCCAGACCACTATTGTCAATACAATAGATTGTCAACAAAAAAAATTTTGACGAGTGGCAACACTGGGAAATATGAGCAATAATATATCTCCTTGTCCTAACTCAATGTCATTACATAGTTGAAATCATTCTATTAGGCATGGTGGGTGAAGCATGTTATATATTCTTCGTTCTTTTTGTATGCTCCCTATCATAAGACTCCAAGTAGTTCAGAAGAATCTTATGTTATTTTCAATCTTGGTTTTCCAATAAGTTTTGGGCCTACTTATTTACTGATTATGCATTCCAATTATATTCCAGTATAAAGTATTCCAAATATCCACATTATCCTTGTAATGACGATCCAATTGTACAAATCAGTAATTCATCCGTAGTGATTCATCACGTTTTCGCTTACACATTATGACACATGGGAAACTATGGCAGACATGAATATAAACATTTTCAAACAATTTATTTTGATAACCAATTATAATGTACACAATAAAATGATTGAAAAATCTCATGACTTGTTCCTATTTATTTATCTCTGAATTTTTTTTTCCTGTCTTGGGTTTTCTCTAAGTGATATGTGTAGCTATTTTTTTCCAAGGTATCCAACACTTCGCCAGGTATCCATATAAATTATGCGTTTAGTAGTGATCCTGTTATTAAGAGTTTGGTTATGTCCAATCACTGATAGATTTATTTTCTTTATCCTCTGTCAAGACAATCTTCCTTGAAGTATATATTTTTTTCAAAAGTCTTTCTTGAACTATCAGTTAGTCATTATCCAACATCAACTAATCAGTAAGCATTAAAACAATATGTTTACAACATTTTACCAACATGTGAAATACAATGAAAAAATTTTCAAAGCATCATGGACTCTGTACATTAGGTTCTATATTACTTCATTTTTCCTCCAATTTGTCAGTTATGGTGCTCTAGATCGTTTATTTAATCCTTTCTAGTGGTCCTGTTATTTCTAGAAATTCCTCCTTAATGGTTCCTTATGTACGATACTTAGCAATGCCTTCTACAACATTAGTTAAACAATAATCATTTTTGTAAACATCAACAACATTTTTCCAATTTTATGACAACATGAGATAAAATAGTTTTGTACATATATTCAGTATATCAACACCAACTCTGCCTTCGCAGGTCGAGGGTTTGTCAGAGTCCTGCGGTGTTTATTACATCTGCTGACTACAGCCAGATGGGTAACCTATTTAAATTTTCTAAGTTATTTGCAGGTGTGGGGCATGAGGGAATATATATAGATATATTTTTTTTTTTAAATATATCCATGACTCGTCTTCATGTATTTCAAATCCAGGTATTCTTTTTCTGTTATATATATCCACTGTGTTGATCCATTACCCATTTGTCCGTGGGGTAACATCATTATTTTCAATCCATGTATCCTATGGGCAACATTGAATTCCATCCATGTATCATTTTTAGTGATCCAATCGCCGTCAAAATGTATCAGTCATATTTGGCTCTATGATTATTCAGTCAAATTATAACAACCGTTTCTATATAAATATCAGCAAGCAATTATCATTTGCTATCCACCTTATTATGACAATGGTTATAATACACAGCATATGTAAACATCAAGGAAATGTCTTCTCCTATACGGAGGTAATCTTATCATTTATTTTCTGCTGGATGCGGTAATTATGCAACTATTTTATTCATATGCCCTTTTTTTTTTTTCGTATATTTGTGGTTCTCATAGAATGTTCATATTCCATATGTATCTCATATTCATTGGTAATCCATACTCTTATGGTTCCTTTAATGGCAATCATTTGTCCCTTGCTTTGATCTATGTCCGTGGAAATCCATAAAAATTTCCAAGTATTTTTTTCGTCTATTTCGTAACTACGAAAGACTACAATTGTATTTATTAGTGGACAGTACTGTGGGGCATTTGTGTATCGACATTACAACCAAACGTCAGCTGTGACAACATGACATAAAGTTTCACCTTAATAGGAAATTGCATCTTCATCATACATAAACAGTTGCTTCTTCATTTCATGTGTCATTAGTGGTTATCATCCAGTAATGGGGTATTCAATGTGGGTTCAGCATATACAAATGCTGTAGAGGGGTATTTCATTTGCTAGGTCAGCATGTGCAAATGCTATTTCTTTAACATGGGCAAAGGCATCATCAACCAATAGGTGCAATTTGTTCAATCTGGGGTTAGCATATACTAATGCTCTCAAGGGATTTTTCATTTGCAAAAAATCAGCATGCGCAAATGTCATTGGGGTACTTGTGATAGGCAGTATCAACAAAATACTGCTGGAGTATCAGAGATCAAGCTGGTGGGGATATGACTGGTAATGGGCAGTAGGAGTAAAAACTAATTTCTCACTCTGAAATGGTGATTTATTTTCTCTTTTTCTTTTCTTTTATGTCGGCTGCTAACCTCAGGGCAGTCAATGTTTTACAATATTGGCTTATCATCATCAAATTGTGTGAGGGTGGCATATAAACATAATACATCTTATAAAAAAAATTTCAATTGTTTTTCTCTTCTCATTTTTCTGTTATGTTTTGTCTCTTTTCATTTTTTTTCTTTTTCATTTCTTTTTTTCCATTTCTCTTCTGTTTTCTTGTGATTTCTTTTCTTTTCTTTTTGTATCACAAGTACTAAAGAATGATAAAAATCAATTCACTAAACACTAGAGATACTATCAATATTCCTAATAGTAAATCCTAACCAATAGGGCTGCAAGTAATAGTTTAGGTTAGAACAGAATGAATATTGTAGCAGTATCTGTTGTCAGTAAGTGGCGAGGAAAGGGTACATCAAGGATCTCCTGATTACAACATGATTGTAATTCCAAGGAATGAATATGATTGGGATTGAAAAGATCACAAGTCTAGAATGTCGTCTCAATATAGTGGAAAGGAAAAATAGTAAGTTAAAGATGTTGTACCAGTGGGGTGAAGAAAATCTTACTATAGAGAGTCAAGTTGGGATATGGAATCTTGGAGAATGTTTTAAAATCTTGACAGTACTAATATACATCTGGGTCTAAAATAATAATGTACATTGGAAAATTAAATAATCCTGTGGAGAAAGATAGTATAACATGCAATACTAGTTTTGGGTATGAGTTAATATGCTGTTAACAGATGTCATAGTGGGAACAGTATGATTGATCAAGGTGATAGATATAAAGGAGTTTAGCATAATAGAGATCAAAGAAATATTAGTATGAGGTAAGAAAAAAAACTACTGGTGTAAAGTGTCTGCATGAAAATGCACTAAGATGCGAAATTACGGAACTCTGGAACTGCAAGGACAAGAAGTCTGGTGAATGGAGCGTGGAATATGATCAGTTTCAAAAGTAGAGATCAATGTTACAACAGAATAGTGTGACACATGTGCTAAAGGTGGGGCTGTACATTAACATTCTCAACATTAAGAAAATGTCTGTAACTAAATGATGTCTGTAAACTCGTAACACCGTGTCTTATCAATTGTTTTGTCATTTTTATTTCACAACACTATAATATGTCCAATGAAAATCCTCCGTGGGCTGGTCTTTAGTGGAAAAACTTCCTCAGTTAGGCTGTGACATCTTAGTCTGCAAGCAAGTCATTTGAACTGTCAAAAACTGAAAATAAAGTACATGGGAAAGTTAGTACATTGTTAAAAAGTAATTGCACATTCGCGGCGACCGTGTTCGGAGTGGCGAACACATAAAACACCTGGGCGTGTTTTAGAATAGCTTCTCAGTACCAGGGAGTTATAACTGTATTTCTCATAGTCTCTGCCCGCTTGTTGATTTGTTTCTCCAATTCCCGCAGTGCCATAAGGAAGGCCGAATTGGGATCATTATTGACCGGTTGTACAGCGGGTACAGCACTGGAGATGGCATTGTTGACATTGAGAGGTTGATGGGCAACTGAAGCAAACGTCAATGGTTGTACTGTGGCTGGAGGTGACATGACATTGACTGATTGTTGGGGCGCAGAGGAAATCGGTGATGATGGCAATGTAGCCTGGGAATGTGTGGCTGGAGGTGACATGACTGGCGGTTGTGGCATTTCTACAAATGTGGCCACAGGAGGCGATTCGTGAGGCTCAGGAAAAAACGATTCAACCGTGGTGCTGACTTCTGAAAGTGTGGCGCTGTCTACAAGTGGGGCGCTGAATATTGACTCGATACCACTATCTGAGTCTGATATACAGGAAATTGTGTCGTCATCATGTAAATTGGAGTCTGATACCAATAAGGTGCTATCTGCATCACTGGTTTCAATAGAACTGGCTGTATCAATGTCTGTTTCTTGTTCATATAGTTCTACCATTTCTCTGTCATTTTGTTCGTTGGGGTCTGACAAAGCTGTGCCGGGGCCGACACTGTCTTCTCCCATGTCTAGTTCTGTTTCATCTCCATAAAGATTGCTGGTATATGGTTCAACAATCTGCTTGGGTATAGTTTCTTCAGGATCTGATTGTTCTGAATGACCAATCTTGTTCTTGTGGTTAAAAGGTGACGTAGGAAGGTCTGTTTGTGTTGCTACACAAACCATTGTTGTTTTTGCACAAATTAACTTGGTTTTATTTGTTGTTGGTACTTGTTTTGTTGGTCTGGGTTGAGTATTCCAAGGAGTTGATTGTGCTAAATTTACTTGTTGGTATGTCTTGGCTGTCTTTCCTGGTGTTATGGGACCGATGTGTGCCCTCCATCCATCGTCTGTTGTGAGGAGGCAAACTTGTCCGTTTTTCGATGGTATAATTTTAAACTCCCAGATGTTTCTAGTTTTGATTTCATTTATACAATTTCGAACAGATATTCTATGGGCCCTTTTGTTCAGTGTATCCCAATGTTTGTTTCGGGGTCTGCGCTCTGTTTCTTGGGAGATAAAATGTGGAGGTTTTCGCATTGAAACATAGGAGTGGTTTTGACTGGGGTTTGAACCAGGGACTGTCTCGATCTGGTACCTTCGTTTCTGCAAACCTCTACTTTGATTCTCATGTCTAATTTCACTGGTGGCGTGTCTTTTATTTTGGAGCTTGTAATTATTGGCGGGGAACATGTGTGTTTGATGTCTCGTGTCAGGTGAAGGAGTTTCGTTCACGTTTCGAAAATAACAATAGCGTCCCAGTTTCGAATCATAAGCAAAAACTGCCTCAGTCTGTGGATACGAAATCGATTCTCGTATTCCTTGGTATCGTGGTATGAATACGTCTTCGGTTCTGTTGGTAAACTGTGATGGGTAATGCGGGGTGTCACAGCGAAAACTTTTGCTGAATTGTCGGTACTGCATATAGGCCTGTCTCTGGTGTGGGTATGTTCTCCTTAGGTCCATCTTTCGTGTGTTTATGCTTTTTAAAGAGAAGTGGTCATGGCATCATATTACCATATGTGTGGCAGAGCCGGGGTATGCAGGGTTTTCAGTTTACTTTATAGAGAGTAGGTTTGGTTAACTAGCCTTGACCGCTAGAGATATAGTTTCCTCTCCTTTGTAAGATTGGGTCACCAGGTTCGATTTTCTTCTCTTAGGTGTTGATGTAGCAAATTTAATTGAGATGGATAGATTTCTTAGCTTAATCTCAAACTGTAGAAATTCACCTTTTCAACAGCGTTCTATTTCATGCAAATCTTTTAATATCTTTCAGCATGAAGTCAAATTTCAACAAAAGTCAGGAATTCAGAACATTTTTACAATAATAATAACAATAAAGTTCTAACATATCATCAGATGCTTTCATCGATGCAAAAATCCCTTTTGCATCTTTATCTCATAGGCCTACTCAATTTGTCAAATATGGCGAACTTTTTCTTTCCACCGTGTTCCTTCCTTTAGGTTAACGTTTTATTTTAGGTTCGACGACATATTCTCATCCCTTCAGATTAGTCCTTGATTTCTTTATCATCATAAGTATTCCTTGAGTTAAATATTTTCCAACACAAGGGTATTTTCTGCTCAGCATGGTTTGAGGTGTAAGACTAGTTTTGCAAATTGACTCAATCCTCGAACCTAGTTCTGCTGCAACTAGAGTTGGAAGCTCTATTCAAAATATACGTTGAATGATAGTCACTACTTACGCAAGTAAGGAATATAAAACCACTCAATGTCCTGAAATACACATTTTATAATAAATGTTGAAGTTGATTTCCTCAAACTAAGGAATATGTAGAGCTGGACCAGACACGTCCTCTTCAGTTTCGCTCCTTCATTCTAACTGCTAGATGGCGTCGTTGTTCTATATTCCCCGGGGTAAATCTGAGCTATCCGATTGGTCAGGGGAAATCACCCAACTATTAGAAATAGCGTGTAGAAGCGACTCTGCCCTAAATATGTGACACTATAATTTATTATTTTCTGTTTCTCATAAAATATAAAATTATGGGGTGGTCTGTGCTTCCTCCGTCTTGTTAGAGTATAGTCTGTTTTCTGAATAAAGCACGGTATACACGGCTACACAAAGTGAATAAAGTAAATATCAAAGTTGGACATTTCTGTACATTCATGTAAATTAGATTGTGTCCATTCATAATGCAGTAAACCCAAAGTTGAAATCATATTTATATTCATGTAAAAATTGATTGTATAACAATATAATTAAGAGTTTAAAACTACATATGGAAACCACGCACACACCCAAAAGCGCAGGTGAAACTCGAAAACCCTGCATCCACTCCAACACACACGTACTTGTATTGAAAAATTTTGTTACATATTTGGTGCGTTTCCAGTGTTTCGTTTCCATCTCAATTTCCAAAAAACATGTACATTTTCCCAAACAATTTATAATAAAGGTACATGGTATATAGAAAAACAAAAAACTCGCGCGCATTCACTAGTAAATTTTATGCACTTGCATACACAAATTAAATTCACTTCAACAATACAATAAGCGGTGCGGGGAGAATAGAGAGCTATGAAAGACCCCAGGTTAGAAATAGCGTTGGAAAACGCATCAAGAAGACAGGCAGAAAAGGGCGGGAGAGACACTATTGAAGGCCCCAGGTAGGAGTAAGGTCGGTATGTGTTACGGATTGCTTTGTTCTCAGTCGTGCAGGCTTCAACTTAGTAACAGTTGAACGCGCTTCTGAGTCGCCTTTCAAGAGGCTAGCCCGTACTTACCGGTACATGAAGAGGAGGGAATTAAGATGGAGAGAGCGGAGGTGTGTTGCTCTGCTGTACATTAAAATCAGGTGAAATAGACAATGCTTTTTGCAGAAAAACATTTAAAAGCATCTGCGAATTATAAAGGCGGTATTTGAACATTGTTAAGTTGCGAAAAGTCCAAATGAGATATCTATACTGAGACAATAAACTGAGAAGTTTTGTCTGCATGAGTGGTGTTGTTTTTGAGAGCGTATTCAAAAAAATTGCTCTGTAAGTGTTTACAAGTCGTCCTGTGTGTGAGGCAATTATATTTTGCAATGCTTTTCTCATGGGTATGACTATTGCATGTGTAGTAAATATGGTCTTCAGTTTCTTGTATGTGTGTTTTGCACAGCTGACATTGTGATGTTTGCTTGGATCTGTGAGCTTGTCGTTCTGTTGTGGGTGTCATGTTGTATATGAGTCAGAAGGTAACTTCTCGTGCTTTGGCAGTGATGTGAGGGTTATGTAAGTTTGTGAAAGTGTCAGTATAATTTGTCTTGAAATATTTCTGTCCTCTTTTAATTCTTAGATGCAGTGGGGGTGCTTGTAGTTTGACTAAGTGTTTGTAGATTGCATTTGTTTTCTGATGAATTAAGTTGTCATGTCCGTGAATGGCTTGTATGCATGACTTGTAAAATGATGGTAGTGGGCCGAAATGGTGCAGCATTGAGTTGTTTAGTGGTCTCAGTTTGGTGAGTCTGAGCCCCGTGTAATAGTGTGCTAGCACGTGTTGCTCTGGATGTTTGATGATGCTCCCTACGTGTTTGATTCTAAGTGCTTGGATCTTTGTCTGTATGTCATGGAGTGCAATCCCTCCCTGTTTCTTTTCCTGTATAAGTGTCTTATGTTTTATGCTGTAGATCGTGTGACTAAAAATAAAACTTCTGATCTGTTTGTTTATGTCTGTAATGGTCTGTTTCGGGGGGTCAAAAACTGTGGCTACGTATAATAATTTGGGAATGACATAAGTGTTTACAATCGTGCTTCGTCCAAAAATTGTTGTGGTTTTGAATTTGTATCTATGTAGCATGTCTGTCATTTGTGTTGCTAGGTTCTGCCATGTGTCTTTGTGTGTGCGGCTTGGGTGTGAAGGAAAAGTGATGCCGTAGATTTTGATGTTGTTTGTTGGTACAAGCCCAAATGGAAAGTCTGTTTTGTTTTTCCATTTGCCTATGCCCATTATTGTTGATTTCTGTACGTTGACTTTAGCTCCGCTACCTTTACTAAAGTCTGTGAATGTGTTTAGAATGTTTGCAATAGACTTGTCGTTTGGTGGGAAAAAGGTGGTGTCGTCTGCGTAAGCAATCAACTTTTGCTCGCCTTTCCCTGGTATAAAGATGCCTTTAATAGAGCTGTCCTTTCTAATTTTTTCCAGCATGGGTTCTAGTGCTAGAACGTAGAGTAGGGGGGAGAGAGGACACCCCTGCCTGACAGATCGCGTTAGCCTGAAAGTGTTGGTAAAAGTGTGATTTACCAGAACCTTGCTTTCGGGCTTCGCGTAAAGGATTTCAATCCATTTCCTAAAATTTTCACCTATATTGCAATGCAGTAATGTTTTGTGAAGGTATGAGTGTGATATTCGATCAAAAGCTTTCTCTTGATCGAGAGATAGGATTGACGACTGACAATCCTTCTCGTGTGCATAGGTGATTATGTCTCTGATGAAATGTGTGTGCTGGTGAATATTTCTGTGTTGAACACTACACTGCTGGTCTTCATGTATGAGGGTGGTCATGAAAGGTTTTAGTTTGTTTGTTAGCGTTTTCGTTAAAATTTTGTAGTCTATGTTTAGGAGAGATATAGGTCTGTAGTTTTTAAGGAGTGTTTTGTCTGAGTTGTCTTTAGGTATGAGAGTGATGTATGACATGTTCAAGCTTGGCGGGAGTTCTTTGTTCCCGAAAGCTTCTGTGTATACTTTTAATAGAAGGGGGCCTAAGATGGGAAAAAAGTGTTGATAAAATTCTGCCATGAGTCCGTCTGGCCCTGGTGATTTGTCTTTTTGCATAGTGTTTATTGCGAGTGTTATGTCTGTAAATGTCAGCTCGGCATCTAGACCTTGCTTGTCTGCATCTGATAGTTTCTTTGTAAAGTGCATAAATGTGTCTTGTATGCGTGACTGGACGTTTTCTTCTGTGTACAGGTTTCTGTAGTAATCTTCAAAAGCCTGTACTATGTTTTGTGTTTCTGTCTGTGTGGTTCCTGCCCTA